>PVJA010005043.1:0-81662 GCA_004027025.1 Myocastor coypus | reverse complement strand
AAAAAAAAAAAAAGAAAGAAAGAAAGAAAACTTCCTCTTAAAACATGGTGGTCTAAAGGAAATATTTATGACTGTCTTAGACTGTTTTCTACATTGACTGAGCTCCTTTAGGTGGTCCTTATCTTGAGGTTACCCACGCAGTTGTGATGAGATGATAATAGCAGAGACCATGGTCATCCAAACCACAGATACATGGAATGCTCTAAGTAGTTAACATATATGATGCTGGCTGAATCCTGAGAATGCAGCAGGCTCTGAAACTCAGACATCTGTATGTTGCCTCTCTGGATGGCCCGGATATCCTGGTGCATTCCAAATAAGGGCTGCAGCATGCCCCAGAGAAAGCTGCAGGGCTTCTCAGGAGTTAGGGACATCAACGTGTATCTCTAAGTCTGTTGATCAGAATCAGCGGTCTTCCCATTTCATATCCAAGGTAGAGATACCACGTTCTTCTTCTGTGAGTAGCATGTGCATGTGGGAAAAAGGGAAGGAAGGGATCCATTTTTAGGAGAGCATCTATTACACCCAACTATGGATACAGTAAGGGATGCAATAAAAGCACTTATTTTGCAATGTGTATAACATTCATTATCTTTCTATTAGACTTGCTCTTAGCCTTTTGTTGATTTCATGTTTAATATCAAATCTAGAAGTCAAAAATCATGAAAATTTAAACTGATTAAATCTTAAGATAGTTGTTGCTTCTTCTATACTCGTGTACTGGGTAAAATTATAAATGCCTTGTTAGATTTATTTAAATACAATACTTTTCCTTATTAATCTAGATAATGAAGCAGAGGTTCTGTGAAGTAAACATATACCTATTGTTCTTGTGTGTGCCATGCCTACATAATTAGCGAAATTTCTTCAATATTGTTAAAAGTGTTAAAATCCTATCTATTTACACTAGCAATCTTAGTACTTTGTATTAATCTTTTCTGATTTTTAAGTTTCTCAATAAAATGATATAATGAAGTCTTTTAAAGTAAACTTTGCTTTTATTTGGTTGCCAATACCTGTAGGTCAGGTCTTAATTTTCTCATGGCCAAAAATGACTCCAGTCTTCACTTGTAAAATGGTCATAAAAAAAATTCATCACATTGTCTGAGTTCAGTATGTTTTTCCTCCAGGAAGGAGATAGTTTATAAAAGGTACCCAAGATGAAAAGAGTTATTAACTTCCTATTTAGAAGGAGAGGACTGTGAATGAAACCTCTCCCACGAAAATCACATTTCAAAAACCTGAAAAGAGATTCCCAGGACTGAAATAAAGGTGAGACTTGCTTGTATTAATCATGAGACCCACTTCAATCACTGGAAGAATTTTGCCTCCTTCAATCACACTTTCCAGCCTGGCCAGGCATAAAAAATCAAGAATGTGAAAAGCGTAAGCAATCATTTGACTGCTTGAGTTGTTGCTTCACTGTTCTCAATGTACATCATGGAATGCTCTGTGCCTGGTTTTTTTCTTTTCATCCAAATGGTGGTAATCCAACCTGATATATTTTACTATGATTATTATTATCATCAAATAAAATGAGATATCAAAGCATTTGGTAAACTTTTTTTTGAACTTTATTTATATTATTTTATTTATTTTTCTTGTTTCAGAACTTTTGTTTGTTTGTTTATTTTTATGGACGGCTCAGCTTGCCCTGAGGGCAGGGCTGGTGCAGCATGTGGTGCCGGGGATTAAACCACGGTCCCTGTAGCCACCTAAGTTTTCCTAAGCAGGCACTTTAGACCACTGAGCCATCCTGCCTGGCCCCACATTTAGTAAACTTAAAAGAAGTATAAAAACATATTTTAATTCCAACCTGCCAATTTAAATTATGCACAATTAATAGTACATTAGTTTTACTAAGTAAACACATTTTTATTGAACATGAGAAGTGAACCTACGGAAGCTCCTAATTTCTCAGCATCCACTTGTTTTAACATAGCTCTTCTAGCAAATGTACTGTCCCCAGATAAATGCCATGCTGTGATTCCATTATTTGTTTAAATTACAAGAAAAATGCTATTAGTTTTTTCTTAGCATTAGAGCATTTCTTTATCAGAGGAAAAAAATTTAAATGTACAAATAGTCAAGAAAAGGAATATATGATCCCGCTACACAAAATAACAACTGATAACCACTTGGCATATTTCTTTTTTTTTTTTAAGAATTTTTTACTTTATTTTATTTTTTCCTTGTTTCAGAACTTTTATTCGTTTATTTATTTATTTTCATGGCCGGTTCAGCCTGTCTTGAGGGCAGGGCTGGCACAGTATGTGGTGCCAGGGATCGAACCACGGTCCCTGCAGCCGCCTAAGCTTTCCTAAGTAGGTGCTTTAGACCACTGAGCCATCCCACCGGGCCCCACTTGGTATATTTCTATGAATATCATCTGTAATTTTTAAACAGAACCAAAGATGGAGAAAGTAAAGGGGCCGTATGGCACATCTGTTCTTTGGAGATATTTTCGTGTAGCAATGTTACATGTTCTAAAAAATAGAGTGTGGCTTGTATAGGAGCTACAATTTCCTCTGTCCTAAATTCTTGTTGAAATAGCACAAGAAACACAGACAGGAATTTTCTATCCTTGTTAACTGAAAACATAGAGGATGTCATTTGACTAATGTAAGTCTTAAAGCATGATGCAACAGGAGTGAGGAAGGAGAGAGCAATGTGTCATCGACTGCCTGCCAAGCTCCCGCAGTAGCTTTCTGTAGATTTCTCTGTGGCTGGGGGAGCTCACAGCCACCAGCTTATAGGACACATACTTAAAAAGCTATTCTCATCCAACACATATGGTGAGAAGCATGCCCATCCTTTGTCTTAGGCAACTGACTCACAAGAAAACTGTCTAACTTACTTTTCTCTCACTGGTGAGACAAAATACCTGACACTCAAAGTTAAAGGGAAAAAGGTTTGTTCAGTTTACAGTTTGTAAAGGGTTCAGTCCATAATCATGTCTCCAAGGTAGGGTGGCAAGGTAGGCAGGCACCACTGAGGAGAGACAGTTTGTGGATGGCAGAAGCTAGCAAAACAGCAAAAGGGTGACCAAATCTCTTTCTAACCCTTATATTTTATCCAGGCCATTTAGGGTGGATAGTGTCCACACCTTTAATCCTAGCACATGTGAACCTAGCATTTTAATCAGAGACACGTTATATTTTCAATAAATACCTGTTCAACAAAGAAATAAATAGTTGAATGCATGGGATATTAGTGCTACTTTATGTATGCCTAACATTGGACCTATTGGCAATCTGAACAACTAGATTGAAGACAATAATATACAATGGAACAATCATTGTTAATTTCCTTTTGTCTTATTTTGAATTATGTATCATTTTATTGCTGTTTTATTCTCATTAAAATAAAAGTAAAATAATATGTGTGTAATTATTACACAATTAAATTTACTCTGCAGAGCTATCATTCTCTTGAGTGATAACTTTTGGAGGCCCTCAAACTCTTCTAATTGCTTTTAGTGATAGAAGATTCTCTTTATTATATTAGGTAATAAAGAAGAGATTTATCCTTTCACTTTAGAAATTCATATGTTCATTATTGTAATAAATCAAATAATTAAGACCATGATTTATAAATAGAACTTCAGCCCTTTCTCCACTGATGTCTGATGAATTAGAAAGGGGAGGGAGATCTTGGAAAAGTAGATTGCATCAATCTTCACTCTTCTAGGTTGACTCCATGTGGTCTCCTTTCAGGAAAAGAATGGTATGTTCCTTCCTGTAGAGCTCTAGGATGTCACAGTGCCATGGGCAGCTCCTGACACAGTCCTTGGTAATTCCTGCTCATGGAATTGACTCCTTTGTGTCATTTCCTCCTCTTGACAGTGGGCCAAATCCAGTGACATGCTTGAAATGATATTTTCTCCTTGGCTGTTCATGTGTGTTTGGCCCAGTGGAGAGTGACGCCTGGCAAGGGACAGAGACCTGCTTCCTGCCAATAACCAGCAAGAAGCTGAGGCCCTCTGTCACATAGCCCTTGGGAAAATGAAACCTCCCAAAGCTGAGCAAGTAAGTGTGAAAAAGGAGGCTTTCCAATTTGACCTTGAGAGGACTGAAGCCCTGCCTGACACCTCAATTGCAATTTTTGATAAATCATGAAAGAGCTAGCCAACATATGCCCAGTTACTAACTCACAGAAATAAGCAGACAGTAAGTCCCTCCTGCTTCAAATCAGTAAATTTTGCAATAGTTTGATATCCAGTAGTAGATAATGAATTTTGACCAATGAAATATAAGCACAGAGATGACATTATTTCCATCATAAGCTCTTCAAAGGAGCCTTCAACGTATTTATTTGCTTTAGCCTGTTGCTGGTATTTCTCCAGATAGAGACCAGTTACAGCCGTGAAAACATATGCAGCAGATTCACAGCCAATCTGTTGTAGCCACATAACTCAAATGAGAAATAGGCCTTTGTGTCATAAGATTTGGAAATGTAAAATCTTAAATAGGCATTTTCTAGTCTGATGTTCTCCAATCTTACCACTATTGATAAATTTATGGATAACTCTCTATCATCAAAACAACCACCATGAATTATCTGACTTCTGGCACTATATCTTAACCTCCAGCTACCAACACACGTCTAGTGCCCTGTTCATATTCAGTTGCAAAAACTTTCTGTAGAGCATGCCAGAAGTCCGTTGGGGATGAAACTGTCCTCGGTTGAGAACCACTGTTCTAGTCAGTAGTCATTTGCCTCTAGTCCCTACTGTCTGAAGTTCTTTTTAAAAAAAAAAAAAAAAATTAATTAATTAATTTAGTTTTTTCTTGTTTCAGAACTTTTGTTTGTTTATTTATTTATTTTTATGGCCAGCTCAGCCTGCCCTGAGAGCAGGGCTGGCGTAGAACGTGGTGCCAGGGATTGAATCGTGGTCCCTGAAGCTGCCTAAGCTTTCCTAAGCAGACGCTTTAGACCACTGAACCATCCTGCTGGGTCCCTTGTCTGAAGTTCTTTTGGCGCTAAGAAATTAGTTTATTATAGTTGGTGGCTGGGGGACACATTTAGCCACTCAACACCAATCTTCTTTCCACTCTGGTGATTGATTTTTTTCCTTTCTGACTAGAATTCAGTTAGAGGAACTAAGATAATGTGATGAGGTAATATCTTGGTACACAGTCAGCATGTAGCTCACAGAAAACTTTTTGTGCCCTCACAAAATTGGGAAATTCAGCACACGCTAATGTAGCATCAACAGAATGGCGTTAGAAGTCCCTTATCTTTTATATTTTTAAGGCTTCCCTCAGAAAGGGAAACAGCAAAATCCTTAGAAAAGAGCAAAAATGCTATGACTTGTATCACTGAAATTTTCTCACTAGGTTTGAGATCAGAGGGAAACACTTCCTCTGCCTGTGTGTGTGTGTGTGTGTGTGTGTGTGTGTGTGTGTGTGTGTGAGAGAGAGGTGGGGGAATCATTCTAAAATATACATGATCTTAAACTTCAAACTCTTCATCTTTTTGAGCTTTTGATGTCAGCTAGTGGTTACAATAAACAAGACCTTTTGTTCACTTCCTTTAGATGACCTTTTGTCTTGAAAGCAGTCCTTAAATTGTGAAACTTCTATTGAAATTAGTAATAAGTAAAGGCATTAGAGTATTCATTGTGATAGTTTAACATTGTCATAACAAATAATGTCTCTTAACTATGAAGAGGAAAAATCTTATTTTATGTCTATTGATGCAACCAACTTTCCTCAGCTCAGCTAGTTAGAAGTGTCATGTTCATGCTAGCTTTTATCAAGCATGGGTTGAAGAGTTTGCTTTGTGAAGTAATGTTTTGCCTCTTCCATAGACAAAATCCCAGGCTTCGCTTCAGTTGCTTCTCCTCCTGCGCTGAACTTGTCATCTAATCAAAACAGATTCCACATCTTAGAGTGTGCTCAGAGAACGGCAGATCAGAGGGGCTTCGTCTGCTGCCACTGTCTTCCTCTCCGCCCTCTGCTCCTTCTCTTCCCTATTGTCCCATTCTGTCCTTGCCCTTCCTCCCCTCCTCTTCCTCCTCTTATTCCTCCTGCCTATTCTCTATCTCCTCCTCTTCCCCCTACTGCTAATCTTGCTTTTCCATTTCTTTTCTCCTCTTGTCCTACTTCTTCCAAGTTTTGGCCTATTTATCTTCAGTCTATTTCTCTAATTTTGAGAAATTTATTGTGTTACAATTGTCTCTTCACAAAATCACAGATACATGTGTACAAACTGATGAATTGGACCATACAAATGTATCTTTGACATCTTAACAATAATCAGTGTGCTAAATATGTCCATCATATCCAAACATTCTAAGTTCTATTTATTCTTCTTTGCTGTGTACGTGTGTTGTGTGGGTTGAGAACACTGCATATAAGATGTAGTTTCACAATAAAATTTTTTCCTGTAAAATGCAGTGCTATTCTATGTGTTTTTACCTTTGACTGATCCTTCTAGTAATCCCTCTCATTGCTCCAGTACACCTGGGCTGCCCTGTACCTGACTCAGCAAACATTGCCTGCTTCAGATCACTGTCAACCTGAAAGTGAGAAAGCCAATAGAATGTTATGAACCACGGAAAGGAGAGCAGGTAGCAGGAAGAGCAGCCTTTGCTACCTTTCGTTTAGCATACAATCAGAAAGAATATAGGTTTAAGACACAATTTTCAGGAGTGCAAATTCAAAACACTTAATCTGGAATGATTTTGTGTGGCCTATGTAATTTTTTTCAGTTAAGTAATTATAATTCAATCTTAATCAGAGTTGCTCAAAGTACTTTTTAATATTCACTTTATTCATAAGTAGGTTTTAAAAATATTTTTATTCTTATGAAAAAAGATCATTTTTGAAGTACTAGGTATTAATTATTTTAAATAAATACAACAATTTTGCCTTAGGCTCATTTTTAAAAACTATATTAAAGACATTAATTTGGAGTTAGGTATATAATCAGACAGTAAAATATTTATCATTAGACTTTTGAAAAGAATTATTAGCTGAAGAGAGAGGAATAGTAAGAATGCTGAGGTCAAACATCTTTCAAAGAAACAAGATTAATGCACCAAGCAATGGAAAATGTCAGGAAAATTGTAATTCATACCCTCACTGCAATTCAAGGCGCTATTATATGTGAAGAGATTGTGTGGTCCTTGAAAAGGGGGTATTAAATTATTAGAATGTTTAGCATGAAGCATTATTGCAGAATTTAACCAGGAACACATGAATAGAATAGACATTTCTGGCGAGAGATTAGTAAATTAATTTGAAGAATTATCTAAGAGTTCAAAATAATAGCAAAAGATATGAAGAAAGATGAACATTGTAGATTTAACTGAGAATCTTAATATCTATAGACTAGAATTCTGCAAAAAGAGAGGATAATATGAATTTACAAGAGCCAGTAATTTAAGGGGTAATGGAAGACAATTTCCTTGCAACGAAGAAAATCTGAATCTTCAAAAAAATTATCTGATTAAATACGTATATGGAGTCTCAGAAATGTAAACTAATCATGAACAATGAGAAATAAGAGTGAGGGAGGGATGCTACAGGGGAAAGACAGAGTGAGGCAGAAAGAGAGAAAGAGAGAGAGAGACAGAGACAGGTAGACAGACAGAGACAGAGAGAATGAGAGACGGAGATACCAAGTAAAAACTTAATTTTCTATTTACATGAGGAAATTTTAAAAGATAATTCTGAAACATTTAGAGATTTATAATAGGAAATCACTGGGAGTTCTAGAATTTTACAAGTGGTTAAATGTAATGACTTGCATTTAAAATTTAGTTGAGGTTGTAAGAGAGGTTTTTACAAAACCCACATGGCCCTAGTAGAGGAATTTCCAGGACTAGTTCTAGAATCCTTTAAAAGTTAAAATTACAAAATGTTATTTGTAGTTTTGCTTCTTCCCTTGCTTGCGCCCAATGCTGATGTTGTACCTGCTAAAAGTTCAGATAAGCCCAAGGATGGGAACAACTTCCCATGTCAGAATGTCCTATTTTTTGTAAGCAGCCCAACTGCGGCCTGATCTAAGTCCCCATCCTCCCCTTTAGATAAGCCTGACCACTAGTTACAAAGATGTAACAAAATTTTCAGAATGCACCCTGACCGAACATCTTCTATCCATATTAGGAAACGTCCTTGCAGCTCAACTCTAAACTTCCTCATAGGTATCCCTGCCAATAAATGTACAAGAAAGCATTTAAATTAACCAATGCCATTTGCTTTTGTAACCGCTCTTGCAAAACTCCTCCTGCCTTTGTCTGTGGGCTTAAATACACTGCCCACACCCTGCTTGGGGCTCTCTGTTCCAGCCAGTTCAGTGAGTCCCACGCATGCTTGGAAAATAAAATCCCCTTGCTTCTTGCATGAGAGAATGTCTCTTGGAGTCTTCCTTCACGCGGTGCACTTCTCGACCCTAACAAGGTAATAAAATGATATATACACATATCATTTATTATATATAATATACAAAATATTATATATTATCTCAAAGATATATGTCAGAGCAAAACTTCATGATTCGTTGCCACCAGATAAAATTAACAAAACAAATACACATGCACACACACGCACGCACACACACACACACACACACAATATCTGCTTCCTTCAATGGAATCGACTTATTAGGCTGATGTTAAGTTGTATTTTGAAAACCTAAAAAACAGCTGCTCTAATGGGAAAAAGGAGATGAGTGGAGGAGAGGGTTAGTTTATTCTCTTCAAGTTTATTGGATATTAGAGTTAAGGCTGAATAACTATTTTAGCATATCACTTGATGGGCAGGAAAGACCCAGAGCCAGATGGATATTACCTTAGATGTTCAGCATGCATCAGATGGGAGGAGCTGAATATAATTGTAGATTCCTAAATGCAGGAGTATAAGTAACAAGTGGGATATTTATTTATTTATTTATTTATTTATTTGTCTTTTTGAGACAGGGTCTCACTGTGCAGTTCAGGCTGGTCTTGAGCTCACTTTTGCAGCCCAGGCTGGTCTCGAACTCGTACCGATCCTCCTGCCTCAGCCTCCTGAGTGCTGGGATTACAGGTATGCACCACCACGCCCAGCTTCAAGTGGGATGTTTAACATGAGTCAAGAGAACTATTAGCAAGAGGTACAAAGCAACTCCCCCAGGGTATCTTAGAAGAACCACCATACTTGTATCAGCCAATAGTAACAATCTTTGCTTTCTTTATCTTTTTATTTCTAGTATTATTTTGAGTAGGTAGCTTCAGCATCCATAGACATGAAAATTGATAAGGTCAGTAAGAAAGCTCAGTGGACTAAATGCCTGCTTTGGCAAAGGCAGGCAGGAACCAGGGTTTGATCCCCAGTCCCACATGCCACAGAAGCCCTGGCCTGGGGACATGCTGAGGTAGCAATCGAGTCTGAGTGTGATGGTGCATGCCTAAAATCCCAGTACTGGGGAGGCTGAAAATAGAAGGATGACTACCAGGAGCCTGAGCTGCATAGTGAGACCCTATGCCTAATATATAAATTGAAAAAAAAATGACCATTAATGTAGGTGGATAAAACACAATGGTGGTTATTCTCATTCCCCTCATAGTTTAGTTAAATATTGGTGGGCCACACTTTCTCATCAGATCACTGGTAACATTGGCATTGGCTTCCCTTTATCTGTTGACTCTGCCTTAAAAGTGCTCCATTGGGATTTCTACATTTGGGCCATAAGATACAGCAAAGTCACTCCCAGCACATGCCTTATAGAGGTTTGTAGAGGTAAGAAATTAACATTTTAGATAGTGAAAGATAATAAACAAAGCCCAGAGACAGCTGTGATGGGTTACTTGGGGTTGCCTGAAACCTGGGATTCAAGGAGACAAAGACCAGCTTGTTCTAATGGCTCCTCAATCATTGTCTCTTCCCAACCAGTATTTGGGAAGATACTGGTTGTTTTATCCCTGGCTTGGAATGTTTTCAATTAGCATTTGTATTAACCTGATGTTAGGTAAATGGTGATAGAAGTAGTGCTCTCTAGTCTGCATTCCCCAAAGCAGTTATGCAAATTCCTTAGGCTGTCCTTTAGTATTCAATAAAAGTCATATTCTTCGGTGGGTGGGTCGGAGCTCACTTCGAGAGAGACCAATCTCAGTGAGTCTTCTGAGCTAAATTCATGGGGTTTCTCATTGTTCCTTTTGGCACCGACACAGAACATCACAACAGAGGTTCCTCAAGCTGCTAGTAATATTTTTACTTCCTGTTAGATTCCATAAGCAAAAACTAGTCATCTGACCCTGGCCTGTAGAAAGGAAGAAGTATGCATGATAAACCCTTGGCTGGTTTCTTCCAGTCACCAACTGACAGCCTATAGCTATGTAGAGGTTATACTCTGGCATAAGAACTGGGAGTAGAACGGGACTTATTTGTCCTTATTATTTCAAACTGACATCATCAAGAGTTCAGGGAAGGGTGGGAGAAAGGCTAATTTAATTTAAATTTTCATGTATTATTAGTATATAGTTCTGTAGTATTAAGCATTTTAAGTAGTAACTTGAGAACATGATTTTCTTGAAATTTGTGGCTTTGTATCACAAGGAACTACAAAAGATAGAGATGGGTTCCCCTTTTCACTGATTGGAGAAAATTACTCTTACTAAGCAAAGTTAAAGAGTGTGTAAATAAAGTTAAATTGTTTTGTTATTACATCCTACCACTCAAGCTAATTTATCACATTGGTCCCGTCAATTTTTGTTCATTTAATTGAAACAATATCTGTGTTTTGTCCCTTTCTTCTGTGCCTGGTTCCATTCATATCTGGAGGCCTGTGCTTCTGTGTATCTGAGAAGTAAGTAGTTGTAAGATCACAGGTCAGTGATCACAGATAAGATTTTTTTACTTCTTGGCCAGCAAAAGCACCATCCATCTGTGACAGCAAAAGCTGCTTGGGAAATGCAAACAAGGTTTTTAAGAAATTCTTATTCTTCCCAACTTTTCACACTTAACAGAGTTCTGGGAAGTGAAGGTAAGAGTTAGAAGCAAAGCAAGGAACAGATCCCCTTCACCATTACAAAAATATCAAGGGGCTGTCCGGACAGATTTTGCCTTGATGTTTAGGTACGTGGGTTAAGCAAAATCCCTTTGCTCTGATTTCTTGTGGGGAGCCAGTCTCATAGAGGAACTGTGAGCAAGATTTTTTTTTTTTTTTTTTTTTTTGTCTTTTTGAAACAGGGTCTCACTATGCAGCTCAGGCTGGCCTTGAGCTCGCTTTTGTAGCCCAGGCTGGTCTCGAACTCGCACCGATCCTCCTGTCTCAGCGTCCCAAGTGCTGGGATTACAGGCATGCGCCACCACGCCCGGCTTTATGTGAGGAAGATTTTAAGAAAGGTTATAACGATAACTTCTCTGGGTTTCTCTGTAGGAGAGAGTTTTGAGATGAGCTACCTTCTTTCTGAAATACTTAAATTTGCTGGCTATAACTATGAGTTGAAGGTTGTCAAGAAAGACTGCCACTCAGGGCCTGGCAGGATGGCTCAGTGGTCTAAAGCACCTGCTTAGGAAAGCTTAGGCGGCTGCAGGGATTGCGGTTTGATCTCTGGCACCACATGCTGCGCCAGCCCTGCCCTCAGGGCAGGCTGAGCTGGCCATAAAAATAAATAAATAAAAACAAACAAACAAAACTTCTGAAAACGAGAAAAAAAATAATCATAAAAAAAAAGAAAGACTGCCACTGGATTACATTGAGTAAGAGCCGGGAGGAGTGTGACAAGGTGAAGACAGGGAAGTGACAGTAGGCCAAGTCCAAAGAAGAGGACAGGACCTACAGTCCTGAGGCAGGAGTCGTCAGAACTAGCAGAAAAAGAGTGCATTGTGGGTGTTCTTCATCTAGATGAGACCACTGTCACCCAGCCATATTTTTTCCCCATTTCGTGGTCTTTGATGTTGTGTACAATTAAATGCCACATAGAGAGCTGAACAATTTACTGTACGGGTACTGAAAAGTTAACACATGGTTTAATAAAACTTCAGGTGAATGTCTCTCCAAAGTACTTCCGTGAAACAGCCAGGTTGTAACTGGGGTTTCCAACTCCCAGATCTCTTAGGCTTCCTCAGTTCTTTCCGCAGTCCTTCGAGCCCTAGAGGGTGGGCATGCTTTCTCTCTATCAGCTTGTCATCTCCAATTTTCCAAGGCTGTTTTCAGGGCAGGGCATGACATCCTTGTTGTCTCCCCCTACATACAGCATGGTTGTGATTTTTCCGATTTGTATTTGCATTTGATTTCTTTTGTTGGTAACTTAATTACCCTGGATTTAGTTTCTACTCACTGAATCCCTCTGCATATTTTGAAAGTATGGTAAAATAATTGGCTTTTATTCCGTAACTAGAAATGGCGTCATTTCAAGAATTTGGGTTGCTGGTGAATTTGGAAATTAAAATTCTCAGGACAGAAATGAGTTTGTCACTGCATAGAGAGCAGATATTGCATTCAAGTGTGGTCAAGTGCTCTTCATCTATAGGCTACCCTGATGCTTGGCTACTTTGAAATGCATTGAATTTGATACCCAATGCATTTCATTTTATTATTATTTTTTTAAAGAATTTTTTATTTTTTTTTTCTTGTTTCAGAATTTTTGTTTGTTTATTTTTATGGCTGGCTCAGCTTGCCCTGCGGGCAGGGTTGGTGAAGCATGTGGTGCCAGGGATCGAACCGCGGTCCCTGAAGCTGCCCAAGCTTTCCTAAGCAGGCGCTTTAGACCACTGAGCCATCCTGCTAGGCCCACCTCAGTACATTTTAATGAGAACTTTTTATGCAAATACTTACTGTTCCTTTAATATTCTGCTCACATACTAGAATTTGTCGATGTCTTGCTACCCAGTCCGGGAAAAAATTTTTTTGGCTATCATCATCTTTTATTGCCCATCACATCTCTCTGAACCAATTAACAATGATTGCATAGGCAGCTCTGTGCCTTACTCCAGGATTTCCTTTCTGTACTTGAAAATCCTCTTAGAGATTCAGTGATTCACAATGCAGTAATAGACAAGTAGAGCACATTGTGGACAATTAGCATTTCTTGATTCAAGGTGCCTTTAGAATTACATACATAATGAACAATAGTTGAAATAAGCAGGACGCGTTGCTTGACATAATTACAGAACACTACATAAAATAATAACATACTAATATATGAACATAAGGTACCATATGTTGAAAATTAGAGCAGTATTTGGAAGATACTGGTATGATACTAAGGGCATATTTTCATAGTATGAAAGTGCTCATATTTGTTTATAATTTTGATTTTTTCCTGTCCTTGAATGCTTCCTATTAGTATGGGGCCTTCAGGAAAGGACCTACTGTATCAGCTTTATTCAATGGTAGTGTACAGTGAGAATACATTAAATAAGACTATGGAATGAGTACTCCTCAAGGGGGAAATTGAGAATAATTTCTGTCAGCTCTAATTCCTTGTCTTCCCCTTTTTTCCCCAGACATGTGCAATACTAAAGGAAAATGCTATTTCTCTCTAGAAGACAAGCTTCTAGCCTGCTTTCTTCCCAGTTGGAAGTCTTTATCATTATATTCATAACCTGTGAAAAGAGCATATTTTAGCAGGCATTTCCTCTAGTGTATGTGGCGGAGTATTACAAAACGAAGTTAACTTAAAAAAAATTGCAAGGAGGAAAAATTTATGGAAAATCTGGGATAGACCAAAGGAGAAAGGTTTCTTTATCCATTTGTAGAATCCACTCAGGAGAATTCTGTAGAGTGTTTATTAGATTGAGGGATAATTTCTAGGTTTTTTTTTTTAGCTCTCATACATTTTCATTCTTGTTAATAAACAAGCAAGCCCCTTCAAAACTGATGTGACTAGGATTTTCTTTTCTGCCTTGTTCCTTATGGGAAGTGGGAAAATTTCGCACACATCTGCTGTAGTCATTGTGCCCTGAAGTAGGATGACAGTGATAAATAAAAGGGGCTGGGAAAAATAAAGACATCATATAGGGATGAGGAGAATTTGATGAAAGGCCCATGAGGAGAGAAATGTTTAGATAAAACTTCAATAGATTGATGGGTCTAGGGTCATACCAACCTCAATGCGTCCAATTTCATCCTAAGGGGTTGATGGGTGATTTAATTGGAAATGTACAACAATATTTTAAAATGACACCTGATTCTGGACTCAAAATAGTTTTTTTTTAAAAAAAACAAATTAATCATGTTTTAGACACTAGATGGTACTCATTAAAAAATTTTTCATTAATGAGCATTGAAGTGAAATGTAAGATTTCCTCATTTTTAGAAATCTCTTTTAGATATCACAGATTTTTAAATTTTCATTACTTTTCATTTCATATAATTAGTATTCAGGAAGATTTAATATTTTTCTGTATCTCTTTATTTTCCAACCCCTGAAAACCACAAATGTCTTTGTGTACATAAAATCTATCTTTCCCAAAATGTTATGTAAATAACAGGATGCAGACTTTGTGTGATTTTAACTTATATGTTGTAGTTGTGATTTATTCTCCTCCTGCTTGTCATTACTTCATTCCTTTTTATCACTGAGCAATATTCTGTTATACAAATAGATGATGAGAAGATTGCTTCTCTTTCCCATGAGGAAGTTTTAGGTTGCTTTGTGGTTTGGTTGCGTATTTTTCAGTGAGAGGGATCAGGCATGGGCATTTTTGAACAGACCTTCAAATAGCATTGTGTTTTCACATACTCTTACTTCCACTTGTGTGATTGTTGTCATGTACCATAATACAGCAGTAAACTATAATGTAGTCTAAAAACATATGCATTACTCTTAGCTTTAAAAAGTTATAGTTTTAAATTTATTGAATTATATTGTAGGCCGACTCTGTGGGCACAAATGAATACATATGAATATTGTATGTAAATTAAAATTTTAAACTTAATTCCTCATATTCTGCAGCCATCTACGTGGGGACAACATAGAAATATAGTTTGACCATTGTAGAAATTTTGTTGGGCAGGGTTGTTCTAAAGCCTTGAGAATCAGAAAAAGAAAACTCAAATCTTACTTTGATTTCACAGTATCATTTTTGATATTCTTCAGTAGATTCAAATTTTTGCCTAAAATGATATAACTCTGGCTGGAAATTTTTGTGTAACATGTTTTTGTCCCCTACATAGTAAATTTTCTTAGCTCTCTTTTTTTTAATTTTTTATTTCTTTTTATTTATTATTTTTATTATTGTTTCAGAACCTTTGTTTTTTATTCACTCATTTTTATGGCCGGCTCAGCCCACCCCGAGGGCAGGGCTGGTGCAGCATGTGGTGCCGGGGATCGAACCGCGGTCCCTGAAGCCGCCCAAGCTTCTCCAAGCAGGTGCTTTAGACCACTGAGCCATCCCGCCGGGCCCCTCTTAGCTCTTTTTTATCTTAGAAAGTATTTATTTCTTAATTTTGGAAAGATCATTTTTATTGGATTAGAAATCATTGATTGAATGTTTTTTGTTTATATCACTTTAAAGATGTGACTATTATTTTTTGGCATACACAATGTTCTAATAATATAGCTCTTCTCTGTGTAATATAACCTTTTGCACCCTGGCTGCTTTCATGAATTTTAATTTATTTTCATTTAATTTTATTTCATATGCTCTGCATATGTGTGTATGTGTGTGTAGACGTATATATTTGACATTCTCTTACATTCCTGGATCTATGTTTTTATGTGTTACTTGTTTTGGCTTAATTTTTCAAAATTCTTGGCCTAAATCTAATTGCTGTGACAAGCAGCTACAACTGTGGAAAGAGCATTGGGGATCAAGGGAGAGTGGACTCTATAAGTGTTTTGAACTAAAAAGACTGTGATGAGCATTGAGGAAGAAAAAATACACCTCGAGAGCTTCCATCTTCTTGGAGAAAGCATAAGTAGTTATGAACAGAATGCTAGTAGGGAAGAGTATAATAAATGTAATCGTCATGAAGTCTCAGATGGAAATTACGATATATTTTTGGAAGCTAGAAGAGAAACAACCCCTGTCATAATGTGATTAAGAACTTGGTTCACTTCTGTTCATATTCTAAAGTTCTGTGGGAGGAAGAACTTGCAAGCAGAGACATTAATAGTGAGCTGGTGAAATCTCTAAGCAAATTATTGAGAGTTGCTGCTTCTTCTTGTTTCCTTATAGTAAAGTACACGAGCAAATGACTGCCTTAAGAATGAAAATATTAAGCTAAAAATGAACCAAAGCTTAAAGATTTTAAAATCTTCTACAACATCTACATTGCTAAAAGGAAACATTTGGATGAGAATGCTGAAGGCAAGGACTAACTATTGCTTGATAAGAGATTAGTATGGGGATGAACCATGGACTTCCTGAGTTACTTTGCAAGTTTCAACTGAAAGAGAAAGACATAGGAAGTGATAATGATAAGCTGTTGCCCTCCATTTTTTCTGTAGGATGGACCCGTAGAACTCTTGATCAGCAGATGCATGCTACTCAAGTCAAAGGAAGCATGACCATCAAGATAGTTCATAGCAAAGATCTTGATTCCTTGGTCTCATAAAGGTAGGCATTGCCCTGCTTTCCACAAATCAGATACTTTAACCCGATAACCTCTCCTCAAGCAGGCAGGACAGGCCATAAGAATGAGCTGTGCGTGTGTCACCTCTACCTGCCAAATTTGTAGCTCCAGGATTTCCCAATAGAACCAGAAGGTGAGGCTATGACCTCGGTAGGTATGGAAAGGACATCACAAAACCATATATAGTGTTCTTCTAAGCCAGTATCTCCTGTGGTTTGTATTGCTAGATTTCAAACTTGACTGAGCCCTTTCATGCATTCCTTCTTCTCTTTGTTTCATATAGAAGTGGAATGCTTGAAATGCTTATCGCATGCTTGCATCACCACAGTATTTTGGAGGCATGGAGCTTGAACTTGTCTGCTTTCATAATCATAGCTAGAGAAGAATGTTGTCTGAGGGTGAGTTGTACTTGGAATCTTATTCGTGTCTCATTTACATCATACTGAGGTGAGACTTTGGACTTTAGATACTTCATTAGGTTCTGGGAAGAGTTTAGATTTCTGGAAGTTGGCTTCAAATGAATATATTTTGCATTAAGTCTAACATACATTTTGGAGGTTTTAGAGCAGACAGGAATAGACTGAAGATGTCTCCACAAAACTAGTATGCTGAGATTGAACCATGAAGGTCGCCATGTTAGGGGATGGGGCAATGTGTACTTATGACGTGAGAATGACATGGTTAAGAGTGGGAATAATACTCTTCTGAAAAGGACCTTAGAGGCCTTTATAGGTCCCTATAGTCATGTGAGATACAAGGAGAAGTTGACAGTCTATAATATCAAAAAGAATTTTCACTGATACCTGACCATGAGACTTACCCAGCACTATAATACATTTCTCTTATTTCTATGTCATCTAATCTATAGTATTTTGTCATAGCATTTCAAAATCACTAAGACATATGTCGTGGTGCCAATTCAAATTTTTTTATTCGGTAATCAGATGGAAATCGTGTACACTCATGATACTTGATTGGTTTAGACAATTATGAATGAGTCTTACATACCTGAGGTTTGGGCTAGTCTTGGAAAGATCAACACAGCATACACTCAGATTTACAAGATTTAATGGTCGCTCCATAATTCATGTTGAAAACTGTTAGTATAATGGCTTTAAGAGGTTGGGCTTTTAAGAAGCAATTAAGTCATGAGGGCACTGCTCTCATAAATGGATTAAATCCATTATCATGGGAATGAGTTAGTCACTGAAGGAATGGGTTACTGAGGGAGTGACTCTGAAAGGGAGAACAGACCTCTCTTTCCTTCTCTCTTGCATACATTGTCCCAATGAGTTTGCTGATGTCATTGAGAAGGAAAGGACCTTACCAGATATGACTGCTCAGTCTTGGCCTTCTGGCTGCTAGAAACATAAATTCAATAAAGTTCATTATTCACTGTGTATTAGTCTAAGATACCCTGTTATCATAAAAATGCATTAATCTAGGCCTTGATATTCACATTTCCAATGAAATCACAATTATGCCAACAATCTTCATTATTTGCATAGCTACCATCCTTAATTCTTTGGCAGAATCTTGTAACATTATTTTCCTTTACTTTATATGAATCTTAAATACAGATATAACCCTGAAGCTATGAAAATATGTATTTTGTGAAGCAGCATCAAGAATGCATTTATTGTAATCTTTTAGACTCTCAAAAATACAAACATGTAAGATTTTCCAGTAATGTTGAAGCCTTAAAAATCTGTTGAATAACTGCACCAGTTCAGTTTTAGAAACACTTTTATATATCAACAGAGTGGAAAAAATATAGCTCTAACAGCTAACACCATCACTATTATAGATTTTAAATCAGAGATGTGGACAATTAGAACTAATCAAAGAAGTCATTCAACCCTGATATGCTGCTGTTTTCACAGGCAGACAAAATATCCAGTGGGCTAATTTTTGGGGGAAATCTGTGTTATTCTGAAATCTATAACTAGTTGAGAGTTATCAGAGTTTGAAAAAATGGGCATTTCTTTAGGTAAAATTTTTCGTATTACATGCTGAACTCTCCGTCTGAAGGAAAGCACTATGCAAAATTAATACAGGCAGCTCCATTACTGAATCTCCTTCCTTTCTGCTTGTCTCTTTCCATCCTTCTGTTCTAAGCTTGGTAATACTTTTGTACTTTAAGTTTATAGCTCTGCTTGTGAGAGCTTTCGTTGTGGTTCAATATCATCTGCTTCCCAGGTCATGTGATGTCCTGAGATTTTTTTTTTTTTCTGGTACTGATAGAATTCAGTGAACACATTTCATGTTATTATAATATTATTTTTAAAGTTCCACTTTTCTTTACATAATACAGTGAAACAAGTGAAACAATTTGAACAGAACAGAAGCTACACTAAAGATGACCATTCCTGTAATGTTACCTCTTCTAGTCTCAAGACAACGTGGCTAATGACAACATGAATCCTTTTTCTCATACTACTTTCTGAAAGTGATATAGTGATCTTCACCTCTACTCTATCAGTTGGTTTTTAATTCCTAGTTCACTACATTATTGACTCACAGAGAAAAACTAAAGGCCCTACTTAGGTAAGATTAGATGTGAAGGACCAATGTTCTAGGTGTCTGCCCGCTACCAGAAGCTGAACACAGGATGTGAATTTTAAGTAGACACGGTCACAAAGTATGCTGACTGAATGAATTGTTGAATGCCTGAACACAACATTTAATTCATATCAAGAACAGTATATGTTACACCAATGCCTCTGTTCACAACTGCCTCTGCTTGCCAATAATTTGGTTCCTGAACAGAAGTATTCAGAGAAATTTGCTTCATTTTAGAACTTTGCATGAACAAGAATACAGTCACCTTCCTTGCCTAAACATAAACACAGCCACCTTTTCCATAGTTCCGGGATGAATTAAGTTGTGATTTGAAGCACCACTGTATTTTAGTACAGTTTTTCTTTTGTTCTAATCTAACTTTATATTAGCTACTCTTACACAGAACAGAAATGGTTTCCCATTTGATTTTAATTCACTTTAATGAGAAAAAAATAAAATAGCAATGAAACAGTTTCAAAACAAGTTAGTAGGATGGTTACAATAATTAATACCATGTGTATTGTCTTCATAGTAGTTAATCAGAGGACAAGATGAAGACCTGATATTTTGTCTAAATAATATTAGTACACATTTTTATTCTCAATGAACTAAGACAGAGTTGCTCTATATCTATCCTAACTCTCTTGCATATATATGTTTTCTTTCTAGAGTGGCACAGCAAGTTCACCTCCAAGGGTTGTAGCAGGAAGTAGAGCTCAGCAACCAGACCCAAGCTACACCCACTTGGGCAGTTTAATCTTGGAGGATCCAGATCTGGTGCTAAGGTAAGAATTCTACCAAAGCTCTACACCAAAGGTCAGAAGGCAGGGTTATACAAAATGACAAAGAGAAGGAACAAAATGAGCTCTCAGACCCCAAGCCCACCCAGAGTAAATACAGGAGACAATACCATAGAAGAAATTGGACATCACATACCCGAAATCTCTGAAATAAAAGCATCTGAAGTAAAGAAACTACTGCAGAAAGGCATACAGGAAATCAGATCAGAAATAACTTCTGAAGTAAAAAAAAGTAAATAATACCTATAATAAAAGAAGGACTAAAGAGGAGAATAGAAAAATGATGGAATCCTTGAATGACCAATATAGTAAAGTAATAGAATGTATGCATCTGGTTCAAAGGGCTAAACAGGAACTTAAAACCTCGATCACAAGCTAGCAAAATAATTTCAATTAAAGTGAAAATAAACTTTTTCAAACCTTAAAGACACCATTTTAGGTAGTGAAGAGGTAAGAAAAGATCTCTTAATAATAATTAGCATGCAAAAAAAATTCAACATCTGCAACTTGATGCAAAGATGAACAGTGTAAGACTAATAGGCATCAGTGAGAAAGAAAGAACCTGTACAGATGACATAAAAAGAATATGGGCAGAAGTAGGAGCATAAAACTTCCCAAACATGGGGAAACAATTTGACATTCAAGTAAGTGAATCATATAGAACTCCAAATAACATTAGCCCTATTAAAACCACACTCAGACATGCAATAATCTAGATCCCAGAAATTCAGCACAGGAACAGTACACTAAAAGCCACTAGACAGAAAACA
Organism: Myocastor coypus; assembly: GCA_004027025.1. Lineage (NCBI taxonomy): Eukaryota > Metazoa > Chordata > Mammalia > Rodentia > Myocastoridae > Myocastor > Myocastor coypus. Next base: position 61,018 of record PVJA010005043.1, on the reverse strand, counting down.
AACAAAGAAACAGATCACATTTAAAGGAAAGCCCATTAGAATAACAAATTTCTCTTTACAAACAATCAAGTCAAGAAGAGCATGGAGCAAAGTACTTCAAGTCTTACAAGCAAGCAAATTCCAGTCCAGACTGATGTACCCTGCAAAACTCTCTTTCAAGTTCACTGAAGATGTGATATACTTCCAGCATAAAGAACAACTACAGAATTTCATAATGACAAAGCCAACCCTACACAGTTTATTAGAAAGTGTTGTAGAGAGAGATCAAAATGACCACAACACCATGAAGGAGAATGGAAAGAACCTACCAAATACGGCATACAATTAAGTGTAGGAGAAAACACAGTCTTTCAACTCTTCTTTTGTATACAGCAGCAGAATACGTCCATCAGCCTATTCTACAAATGGACTTCTCCTGCATCCTATGGTTCATGATTCTGTCTGGTTCTACAGGGTGATTATCAAGGAAACGGCAGTAGCTCAGTCCCACAAGTGGCATCTGGCCGTCAGTAAACATCATGGACAATGTCCACATCCATGACATACTAGAATTTTGTTGTTTCCCTTTTGGGGAAGCCTTGCAAGAATAGAGAGTCTAGCCAACTTCATCACAAAGAAGCCTGGTATAGTACTGAAATGATGTGCTCCAACTTCCACCTCATTGGTTTCTGCATAGCTAACTCTCCAGGTATGACAGGTAAGCTTAATTCTGCCAACTTGTTTGGGTTGGAGACATCTAGAAACTAGCAAAGCATCATTCTGTGTGTGTCTGGTTGGATCAAGCAGGTGTGTGACCTTGGGCGCTGTAGGTCTTTCCTGGCCTCTTTATGTCTGATGCTCCTAAAACACCATAGAATGATCAACTATGCTCTGCCATTAGCTTCCACCATGGTGTTCCTGTCTTTGAGATACTTGATCATGGACTAAAATGTCTGGGGCCCGGCGGGATGGCTCAGTGGTCTAAAGCGCCTGCTTGGGAAAGCTTGGGCGGCTTCAGGGACCATGGTTCGATCCCTGGCACCACATGCTGCGCCAGCCCTGCCCTCAGGGTGCGGGCTAAGCCGGCCATAAAAATGAGTGAATAAACAAATAAAGGTTCTGAAACAAGAAAAAAATAAAATAAAATAAAATAAAAAATTCTTAAAAAAAAAATAAAATGCCTAACTGTATGGGTCAAGTAAACTTCTACATTAAGTGTTGAATGCCATGCATTTTTCCAGAAATGGGAAGCTGAATCATACACTAATGTAAGATAAAATAACACAAGTGCAGAAGAGAGTCTGTTGACATTCATATCTTTATTCAGTGGTTTCCAGCCCCAAAATAATTAAGGGCTTGGTCCAGAATAACACCCATGTGTGTTTATTCAGTTTTCCAAAGAGAATGTCCTGCTAGAAGGTACACCCTTATTCCCCTCACCTTTTACCTTTAAATATTCAATCAAAAGAACTTAATAGTGGGGCCTGGCAGGATGGCTCAGTGGTCTGAAGCACCTGCTTAGGAAAGCTTGGGCGGCTTCAGAGACGGCGGTTCAATCCCTGGCACCACATGCTATGCCAGCCTGCCCTCAGGGCAGGCTGAGCTGGCCTCAGGGCAGGCTGAGCTGGCCATAAAAATAAAGAAATAAACAAACAAAAGTTCTGAAACAAGAAAAAAAATTAAATAAAATAAAAAAAAGAACTTAATACTACTGATCTACACTACACTTGGTGCTAAGGATCTTGTAATGAACAGATGGATTTCCTGTTGTTCTTTAGTTTTATTAATTAATTAACTAATTAATTAATTTATTTATTCAGTGCAGAGTATTGCCACACAGCTCAGAATCATAGTGATCCACTTGTCTCGGCCTCCTCAGTGCTGGGATTACAGGCATGTGCCACCATGCCTAGTTTTGAGTTGTTATAATTGGAGTGATTTTATAAATTTTGTGGAAAAATATTGTACAACACGAGAGGCTTTAGTGGAAGTATGGCCATGGAGCCTTCTTTCACTGAGTCTCATTCACTAAAGCTGATGGATCAGGTGAACAGATGTAGACCATCTGTTTTGAGGGCTCACACCTCACAGACTGTGCTAAAAAGGCCATGCCTAGAGTATTTTTCTTTGAATTTCTGGAAAAAATTATCTCGAGCAGGGACATGTCCTCAAGTGACCTACCCCAGGAAATGTGTAAGAGTGATATTCCTTTTCAACTCTTCCATTCATGAAAACATTTTTTTCTAGTTTACACACAGAGAAATGCCAAGTTGGCAGGATAGAGAGTTCTTCCACCACGAAGTTGGCTTCATGTCCCTGTAGAGAAATTCTCTATGGTATTCAGGCATTTATTATTACACTACAGTTTTATATCAATCTAATTTTTGTTTTGTGTTGGTAATTTTCAATTTCAGTTGAGATGTTGTTTATCATTAAACATTTCTAAATTATCAATGCTCTCTATGTACTCACTGAATATTTTCCTGTTCTATGTTTCAGTTTCCTGGCCAAAAAAGAATTGTTTTTAATGAAAATATTCTAGTTATTATACAATGATAACTGCTAGTTCCTTTTATTATTGTATAATGTCAGCATAGATTCTGTACATTAATTTCTAAATGATTCAATTTATTGCTTTTTGTTTTCCATCATGTTTATTTCTTATACAAATTATTTGATATTATTTTTTTCAGCTTAGTTTTTTTGCTTTACATCTGTAATTTTGATCTCCCCGTGATTGCATGTTAATGGGAAACCACTGATGGGCAACCAATTTTGTACAATATTTTGCACCATTTCATTAGGAGTAATGGCCCCAATTAAGACATTCGGATAAGACATGGATTCACACCCACGTGTTGGTCCTATGCATAATGAATGTACATCGGTGTTGATTTCAGAGACTTTATCCTCAGATGCAAGCAAAGCCCCCTGGTTCCTGCTTCACTCATCAAGGACTGCCAGCCAAAGTCCTCTTGTCAACCGTCAAAATGTTTGGTGCCAGGTCAAAGGTGAGATCCTTCAGCACCCATAACATTAGCACTAGCCTTATGACAAGCAGATCATTTTCCACAGTAGCATCTGAATGGAGATGTGAGAGGACCAGTACTAGGGTGACCAATTGAGCTATGGAAGTAAAGGTATAGCTAAAGAACCTATGAGATCTTTTGAGAGATATTTAGGTGACATAATAAAAATAACTGGACTATATTCAAACAATTGGACTATTTCTCTTAGTTCAATAAGAAGATTTGTGCTAACAGTGTTTAGACAAGTGCACGTTGTACTCTGAACAGCTACTACAAACACAGCAACATACAATGCATTAATTATTGTAACTGTCCTACTAACCTGTTCTGAAACTGTCTCATTACTATTTCATATTAAAATTAATAAAAATTAAAAGAAAGAAAAAATCTTTTCAATGCACCGATAGTAGGAGAAACCTGTGCAATGAGTTTAGGATAACTTTCAGTTTCTGGACTAAGTGACTCAACTGATGTTAGAAGCAAAGGGAAAATGAAGACATTGAAGCAGAGGGTTGAAACAGGAGGTGGATGTGAGGTGTAATAATTTCACTTTCACTGGACCTAGTGAATTTAAAACAAAAATAATTTGAGGCAATTATTTCACAGTGCAAATGGGTGTCAAATTACCAGATTTAATGGCATAATTATCATAGCTTGTAATTGCTAAGTACATTTCAATTAAATATCATAAACATGAGGTTCTGAAGTAGAGGTATTCAGTAGGATGTTAGACATGGGAGTCTGAACATGTGAGTCTGGACTCCGGAAGATTAAAATGAAATCAGAGACTTTGCATGTTAATATCTGGAAAGAAGCCACTAAAAGATACAACGCTCTGTTCTGAGTACTCAGGTACAACAATGGAAAGGGAGGCCAGTCTCTACTTTGGCAAAAGTAATATTATAATAAAAGAAGAACAGTAGCAATCAGATAGGAAAGTCAAATAATTTCAGAGTGCTATTATTAAAAGCTGAGAACAGACTTCATAATCTTGCTAAAATTTAAGATACAAAAAAACAGAAAAACATCATTTTAAGGGACTAAGAGGAAGTAAATCTGAGTGGATGGAAAAATCAAAAGCCTAAAATAGTCCATATGAAAAAAATAGTGTTCAAAAGTCTCGGTGCTAAAGGGGTTGCCCAATCAGTAAATTTTCTTCTTGATTTTGTTCGAGGGTCTCTGGCTGCCTTTGTAATCAGAATTGCTGGATTCTGGATTTACCATGCTGATTGCAGATTTTAATAGAAATCTCACCATTTTTCTGATTGCTTATTCGGATGAGTAAAGCTGAGTAATTCCAAAGGAATTAAAAATTGTTTGTGCTTTGTTCAATTTTACTGTGACTATTTCAATTCTCAGCCAATGAAAACTTGGTTCCTTCAGTCCATGTTGAAGAAAAATTTTGTTTTGACATTGCTCACTTTGATAAAGGAAATCATCTTTAGTTACAAAATATACGTGACTCTTTGTTTACATATATATATATTCTGAAAAATAATATCTGCACAATTATAATTCTGTCTTTGGCATAATACATAAATGCTTATCCTACCAATTTATTTTTATTTACAATATTGTTGCTTGTCTTAGACTTAACTGTGATATCTTGAAGGTTCTCCTGACATATGTGATTTTGAAGCTCAATTTATTACTCAGTTGCTTTTCCATGTTGATTAGAAAGTTTTCACACTGAATGCACTTCCTATGCAATTGTATTATAAACTTTGTCAGGCTTTACTTGTAAGACTAACGCAGTTAAGTGTATAGAAAAATGATCAACTGCTTTCATCCATTTCTTTTTCTGCAAGGGGGAAAGGGTAGTTGCAGAATAGCTGCTTTCTTCATTTGCTGTAAACCAGGCAGAAGCATTTATGTGGTATACACGTTTTAGAAATGTCAGGTGAACAAGTTCCACAGTAGGCAGCATCACTTTGAAAACATGACTATTAATCATTTTCTGAGCAAGAGTGAAATAGATAAAAAAGTAGTTTGGCAGGAGGAGCACCTAAGTCTTTTCTGTATTTGCTTCATACTGTGAGAAAGAAAATAAAATGGATAAAGTTACAGCAAAATCCATCCTCTCTAGAAAGACTATTTTTTTGTAAAGCATGAACAATACATAAAAGTTTACCTTGTTGCTTTTGAAATTCAGAGGTCATGAGCTCTTCAACTTGTCATATATAGAGAAAGAAATGGCCTTTTGATGGACTTGTGCCAGGTGGAACTAGAGAAGCCCATATCACTCTTAATAATCCTATTGTCACAAATAGACAGGGAGTGGAGGATTTTATCATCTGACCTCAAAATGCTTCTAATGTAAAATCTCACTAATGGATCCCACTAATATGTACACAAATATCTAGCAAAACTATTGCCCATGGAAGATTCTAGACCATCTGTTCCTACTTCGACCGTACTTGTCACCGAGCTTTTGGGGCAGCCCTAGAGCATTATTTTCCCTTTCTTCAAAACTCATTTATTTCATAAGAGAGATTTCATGACTCTTGTAAGAAAATGTTATTTTATTGTTTTGGACAGTGACAACAAGAGTGCTTAAATCATAGAATGACATGTGAAATTGTTACAACTAGAAGCCCTAAAATTCTATACGGAACTTTTCATACCAAGGTGAGTGAGTGGCCCTGTAATTTTGCTAAGGCTTTGGCCTTAAGCAGCACACATAAGCCCTCCTGAGATACTTGAACTCCATGAAGAGCTTCACCAAACTCACTGGTCAAGTGTAGGTTACCTGAGCTTAAGGTTTGATATAGATCTTACTGGTACAAACTACAACTGCATCTTGTTTAAGTGGTGGTGATAGCAAAAGCATATTTGCCATCATTTTCTAGAGGGAACTGGCATGGGTCCTGTGTTTCAACCCCTCTCCTCTTTCCCATAATAGCTCCTGGGTGAGACAACAGCGGACAGTAAGCACAGCAGTTGGTGTTGCACGAGGCGAGGAGAGTTAGCAAGCAGGCTTACGATCTCTTCCATTCTCCTCAGCGGCAGCCACCGCATTACTACAACATACCATACAAGGTTCTTAAACTTGGTCACAGTACTACAATTCCATTCCACCTTAAGCAAACAGTGAGAAGTCACAAGTCAGCCATGTAGGAAACTACTGTGATGGTTTTCAAGGGGGAAATCACCAACCTCTATCAAATACTTGTCATATGAGTCCCTTAACTGTATTTCTTTTTGATGGCAGTGGGCCTGTGATTCAGGGCTTATAAAGTTTCATGTAATAGAAAAAAAAAAACATTGCATTCTAATTTCTCTTAAGTGATTTAATTGTATTTATGGTTATTGTTGCTTCATGTTTGAAAATTAGTACTTACTTTCATTCTACTAGAAACATCATTCCACATGAACAGCCACAGAAATATAGGAATTAAAACACATGTCATTTGTGTGCATGATTGTGGATTTCGGAAGGACTCAGCTTCCTGGAAACTCATTTATTCTTCATTGAAAGTGGTAGTGGGGCAGCCAGATAGCTCAGTGGATTAAACACCTGCTTAGCAGATTCAGGAACCAGTGTTTGATCCCCGACTTGCCATGCTGGTCACAACCTGTGGGGTATGCTGAGACTATGATTGAGACTGGGTGTGGTGGGGGACTTGTAACCCCAGCACGTGCAGGGCTGAAAGCAGGAAGATCACCATGAGTCTGACCTGTGTAGTAGGACACTGTAACTCTGTACTAAGGGGAAAAAAAAGTAATGGGGCTGGGCCGGCAAGATAGCTTAGTGGACTAAGCGTCTGCTTAGGTAACCACGGGGACCAGAATCCAAACCCTGGCACCACATGTCAGCCCACCTCCAAGCAAGTTGAGTCAGTCAGAATCCTCGTGTAGTGCTGCACACCAGTAATCCCAACAGTGCGGAGGCTGAAAGCAGGAAGATTGTCATGAATCAGAGCTGTGTAGTGAGACCCTATAACAACAAAATACATTATGAAAAGTAATGGAGCTGTTATTTCAAAGTAATTTTTCTCTGTATGCTTTTATTCTAATTATTAAACCTTTTGAAAATTTCCATTTGCTTTTGCTCCATTTATGTTCCACAACTTATATTCAAACTTTCTTTTTACTTCTTTTTTTTTTTTTTTTTTTTCCCACAGTATGTGCTGAGATAGCAGTTGAGACTGGGTGTGGTGACACTTGCCTGTAATCTCAGCTCTTGGGAAGTTGTAGACAGACAGATGACTATGTAGACAGACAGATGACTATGAGTCCGATCTAATGGTGAGATCTTGAACACCTTGTAGGCCTTTCCCTTAAAAATACAAAAAAGTACTCAATTTTGATTTATTTTAATATAGCATGAAATGAAGTATAATTGAAATGTTTTAAAACATCATCATATGAAATAAAGTGGATTATTTCAGGAATATATTTAATGGTTTTATTTTATGCATTTCACCAGTGTATAAATAACCTCATAGCTGCTTCAATATGCAAGTATATGAGTAGTAAAGGCATAAGCAAATTACAGCTTTTTTTTTCAAGATTTAGAATTTCAGGGGCCCCAGCAGGATGGCTCAGTGGTCTAAAGTGCCTGCTTGGGAAAGCTTAGGCGGCTGCAGGGACCGCGGTTCGATCCCTGGCACCACATGCTGCGCCAGCCCTGCCCTCAGGGCAGGCTGAGCCGGTCATAAAAATAAATAAACAAACAAACAAACAAAAGTTCTGAAAGAAGAAAAAAAAAAAGGATTTAGAATTTCAAATTTTTTTGACCATTGTTTGGAATTTTTAATGAGCAAAAGATGAGCTCAGTTTTAGTGGATGTTGTGGAATGACTAATGTGACTGGAGGTTCCCTCACTTTGAATAAGGTCACATTCTAATAGTGACATCTGAGCTTCACTGTCTCAACATTTGCCAGGTATCTCCAGGATCAAGTTGCTATATACTAAATTAATGACGTGGATGTTATCACTACTAAATATGCAATATATGTATATATGTATACACACACACAAACATATATATACATATATATGTGTGTATATATATATATATATATATATATATATATATATATATATTCCTCACTCCTGAAACTATAAAGTTCAATAATGACAAATGTTTCCCCATATACTATACATTGTAAAGTGATCTACAAAACCTTGGATGTTTTCTATGCTAAGGAAATGGCCAGGATAGTGATGAACATTTTTTTTTGCATGAATTAATTTTTACATGATTATTCCTTTGAACTCCTAATGGATTGGTATCTTAGGAGAAAGCTTTCTTTGTTACATACAAACTGGCTTCTTTGAAGGACGTTTCATAGCCAGCTACCTTGCAAATATATGTGAAGATCATGAAGAACAAGGAATAGAAGTGATGAAGAAAACATGATATTAACACTAACTAGAAACTGGTAATGCATTTTCTAGAAACTGCAGTAGATATATGTGCAGAGGAACTGAAAATTTTGGTTATAAAACATGACCAGGTTATGGCACTCTCCCAGGCAAAGATCTCAGTAATCAACACAATGATCTTCCTCTTAATCCCTTATGTCAATCACCTGCTAGTGGTATCCCTAGGCGGAACCCACATAACTGTAAGCTCTGGTGACTTAGAGGGGGAGAATAGGTAAGGAAAGGCAAATGAGGTAAGATAGCAGAAGTGTCAGTCTAAAAGTGACTGTCTTTGTGACATGGAGTTTAGCTAAAGATATGGAATAAATATGATAGACAATAATTTCCCTCATATTTAGGAATGTGTCAAAATTATGTTTTGTAATGCATAAATGTGTTAATTTTTGTCATGTAATACATGAGCAAAATGCAAAGCCTCTTGCTTTCTTAATTTCACTCAATCTGATGTATACTGTACTTTTTTTTTCTTACCATTTTAGCTTTCAAACTAACTTTTCTATAATGAATCCATTCAATGACATTTATTGAGCATGTTCCATGACTGAGGGCCTTTTAGATTTGGGGATAAAGAGATGAACTCAACACAGTCTCTGGCACTGCACTATCTGGCAGGCAATGTCAACACAGAGATGAAATTCTCCAATACTACAGAGTACACAAGAGACATCACTAAAGATTCTAGGGCTTAATCTGCAGTGTCTAACTTGCAGTCTTCCATCTCATAGAAAACCCATAGGAGTGTGCCTGAAAGATGATTTTGTTTCTCCTTACTGAAGCTAATAAAGTCACAACTTGATTCTAATCAGGCTTCTCTTACAACATAAGAAATACGGACTGACTATATTATGTAACTTACAGAAAATTTATTTCTATTTTGAGTTTGGTGAATATGAAATCACACTGAAAAAAAAGATCCAATGTTTTTTTTTTTAAATTTTATTTTTTTATTTATTTTTCTTGTTTCAAAACCTTTGTTTGTTTACTCACTCATTTTTATGGCCGGCTCAGCCCACCCCGAGGGCAGGGCTGGTGCAGCATGTGGTGCCGGGGATTGAACCGCAGTCCCTGAAGCCACCCAAGCTTTCCCAAGCAGGCGCTTTAGACCACTGAGCCATCCCACAGGGCCCAAGATCCAATGTTAATACAATTTTATTTTGAAATTTCTGGACTATTGTATGATTTTGCAAAAGGACTATTTTCCTTTAAGGAAGCTTTAGGCCATTTCGCTAGGTGTGTTAGGAAGAAATGTACAGAAAGTTTTCATATAGTCCAACACAGTGCATTACTTTCTTTTTTTTTTTTTTTTGTCTTTTTGAGACAGGGTTTCGCTATGCAGTTGAGGCTGGTCCTGAGCTCACTTTTGTAGCCCAGGCTGGTCTCGAACTCGCACCAATCCTCCTGCCTCAGCCTCCCGAGTGCTGGGATTACAGGCGTGAGCCACCACGTCCGGTTACTTTCTTTTTCTTTTAAAGAATTTTTCATTTTATTTATTTTTTTCTTGTTTCAGAACTTTTGTTTGTTTATTTATTTCTTTTTATGGCTGGCTCAGCCTACCTTGAAGGCTGGGCTGGTGTAGCATGTGGTGCCGGGGATCAAACTGAGGTCCCTGCAGACACCTAAGCTTTCCTAAGCAGGCGCTTTAGACCACTGAGCAATCCTGCCGGGCCCCACATTACTTTCTTTTACACAGTGTTACATTATTTGTATAAACTTACGGATTATACAGGAATTCCATGTGTGTCTCTGTGTGAGAGTGGCTAAGAGCAACCATGAATTATTTGCAGTAGTAAGTACTAGAGATGTGATAGAATTACCAAAATTTATGAAATTAATCACTTGTAGTATAAATTATAAATCAGAATTCATTCGGTTTTATAGCAATGTTTTATAAAATTTATGCACAGAACAAATTACAGTACTCAAACAAAGAGAACTGTGAACAACTGGAACATTTGGGAGGAAATTACTGTATTCCAAGAGTTGAAAGAACAATCATGAAAACACTATCAGCACCACGGAGAGCGACATGATCTCATGAACCTTCCTGTTTATCTTTATGTGCAAAGATAAGGTTCTGTTCATAATCCTATTTCTAATAACTTACTAGATCTTGTGAAGCTCTTTCCACTAGAAGGAAAGATTACATTTATAAGATAATAAATGGGGGTTTTAAAATTATTTTTAGCTCCCAGAATCTTTATTATCTTGTACAGATACCCGTAAGCAGGATAACTGCTTGGAATGGAGGTATACACAACTTACTTGTTCTAACTGCTTCTACATCCCTGTCTTTTTCATAGCTTTACTTGACACACGAAAATAATGCACAGATAAGCACCAAATCAATGGCTTAAGTATTTCAATTACAACATATGTGGAATTAAAGAAGGAATGGCTTTGTGGAACAAGTAGGCCATATTCAGTTGTTCTTGGATAGGGAGTCCCACCCTCCTGTTTTGAACAAAAAGTAGAGACATTTTCTGTATTTTAAAATACATCCCAAGCTAAAGAAAGGGAAACATTTCCAGTGGCCTTTTATAGAAGGACGACCATACTTGTCTAAACGGCCACATGTAACTGGATCTAAATGGGGCTGCTTCTATATCAGGTAGATCCCTTCTTATATTAGTACAGTGGATGAGTAACTTTTAACTTTTGTGTTTTCCTGTATTCCTAACAACTTGTAAACTTTTACCCACCCTGTTTACACATTTCATTACCATATCCTTTGTATGGCAATTACCTAAGTTTAAATGACACAGGCAAGGGTCATATTTCATCCATATTTAAATTTTTATTTAAAGAGCACATTGCCCACCTTGGACTTCTCTGCAGCAGAGCTAATCTTTCTCAATGCCCCCAACTGATCTTATTTAAATAATTGAAACTTACATTATTTTTTCTGCTAAGCAATGCCTTAACCTCATAATATACTCAAGGTATAGACAATATTTGAACGAGATTTTCACTTTAAAAGTACACTTTTGCGGGGCCCGGCAGGATGGCTCAGTGATCTAAAGCGCCTGCTTAGGCAAGCTTAGGCAGCTGCAGGGACCGAGGTTCCATCCGCAGCACCACATGCTGTGCCAGCCTGCCCTCAGGGCGGGCTGAGCCGACCACAAAAATAAATAGACAAACAAAAGTTCTGAAACAAGAACAAAAAAAAGAAATGCAAATATCATTTAAAAATAAATAAAAGTACACATTTTCATGCATGTGGCATAAAACTGTAGTCATTCTTCAGCAAGGCTGATACCCAAAACAAAATTTGCATTAAATCATGACTATTTATGAGTATCTAAAAAATAGATAACTTTAAATTGTTATAAGTTTCCAAATTTTACTACATAAAGCTAATTAATTAATTGCAAATTAGGTTAGACATGGTAGAAAGTGGCAGGTATTTTATTTTCCTGTAATGATTTTAGGTGGCAGTGGTTCTCCTTTAAAAAACTGCTTAATTACTTCTTTGTCTCATCACTTACTCCTGAAAATAGAATCAATATAAGTTATAATGGAACTCAATGAGTGACTAGAATTACAATGAAGAAAACATTCAGAATCCCTATCAATGGGATGTGAATGCCCAGTTCAATCTACTGGAACCTCATCATGCTGCCCTTCACATATTTGAAAAATTATTTAGCAAGGCCATTAAATGTGGGTCATTTTTTAAAAGAAGCTACAGAGACTAATGCAACCTCACAAAGAGCTGTAGTAAATGATTATGATGACATGCACCTTTGCAAAATTTGTTCCAATCAGCATAAAGGAGCTAAAAATCTGGGACAAGTGGTTGACTTTTATTTTGAAAGGAAGGGAAACATCCTTTTCTATCATATTTGGGCAACATATTTATAACAGAAATAAATTATACATTATAGCTATAATTTTAACAAGATACATCTGCTTTAAAGTAAATAGGAATAAATACACAGTTTTTGGCTGACATGTATATATACATATTTTTTTAAAGTAAAGACAGGACACATCGTAAATATAGTTTCATAAAAGTCTGCATCTAATGGCTGAGATATGGAGGAGCCCCCAAAATACATTTGCCAAAAGTGAGTTTATTAATCTTCCTGTTAGAGGCTTACATTAAACTTCAGTCTTAGTGAAGGGACTTGTGTCTTCTCAGCTACCCATTCACCTTTTCGGGGGAAAGATCAGTGTATACTTTTCTTTTTTTTTTTTTTTTTTTTTGTCTTTTTGAGACAGGGTCTCGCTATGCAGTTGAGGCTGGCCTTGAGCTCACTTTTGTAGCCCAGGCTGGTCTCGAACTCGCACCAATCCTCCTGCCTCAGCCTCCCGAGTGCTGGGATTACAGGCGTGAGCCACCACGCCCGGCTACTTTTCTTTATTAATTTGCTTTACATATCTAGTGAACTCTTCTGACTTATCATTAACTAGAGAAATGGAAAGTGAATTAAATTGAAACAAGCTGAAAGTGTCTGGGTGATTCTTTGTAGCCAGCCAGCTTGGTGTTTTCAAAATTCCCCTCTATATTGGAGGGAAGAAGTAAGTATTCTATAGTTTGATGTTGTATTCATTCATCTATGTTGTTACTGGGGTGTCTATACATTCTTCACAGAAAATGTGACATTTTAGGTTGCAGTATTATATGTAATCTACTTCAAATATTCATATTCATTATGTACAGTATATATACATATATATGTATATATATACATATATATCTTTAGGATAGAATATATGTCTTTAAGACAGTGGTTCTCAACCTTTCCAATGCCGTGACCCTGCAATACAGTTCCTCATGTTGCGGTGACCCCAAACCAAAAACATAATTTTGGTGGCTACTTCAAAACTGCAATTTTGCTACAGTTATGATGCGGAATGGCTTTAGGTGACCCCTGTGTTTTGGTCGTTCAAACCCCGCTGGGGTCACAACCCACAGGTAGAGAACCGCTGCTTTAAGATATATGTATTTGAGATATGTATTGTGCATATATAAGATGCAAGTCAAATAATGACATTTAAAGGCAAAAGAAATGAAGCAGATTAAACTTTTATGTAGACAGAAATGTCTGAAATTGATATCCTTGCCCAGGAAATTGAACTCCATCCCTGGCTCTTCTATTGATGGGCCAGATTTTTTTAAAATTTATTTATTTATTTATTTTTTTTCTTGTCAGAACTTTTGTTTGTTTATTTATTTATTTTTATGGCTGGCTCAGCCTGCCCTGAGGGCAGGGCTGGTGCAGCATGTGGTGCCAGGGATCGAACCTCGGTCCCTGCAGCCGCCTAAGCTTTCCCAAGCAGGTGCTTTAGACCCCTGAGCTATCCTGCTGGGCCCCACTTTTTCAACTTTTTAATGTCTAAATCACAGTGAGCATTTTTCAAATGAACTCAAATTTCTTCTTTGACCCGTGATATAAAAAAGCTTTGTCATTATCTTTCCACCTCTATGGGGCTTTCATGTGTGGCATTTCCTTTTAAGATAATACTAGAACCAATGTCTCTGGAATCTCCCATAGACCATATTAAAAAGAAATTCTTCTCCTTTTTCCTCCTCTCTTTCCTACATTTTTCTCCAGAAGTGCACCAAAATAAACAAGAGTTGGAAATACCTGATTGATAGATTCTTACTGTGCTGTCTGGACCCACCGTGCCCTGTTTCTAGGAAGCATTCCTTTGCCTCAAACCCTATACTTATATCAATACTTATTCAGTGTAGCCCCTCAGATTTCCAGTACAGGATTAGACAAGGGCTTCAGGCCTGATCTAAACTAGGTCAACGGACACCCAAGTCCTGGGGAGTTAACAGCTCTGGAAGTAGAAATTGCGAAGGTGCAGCAAAGGAGGGCTTGTTTTCTATAACAATCTTAGTGAAACAGAAATGCTAGATTCCTTAGACAAGCAGAGAAAAATACAGTGAGAGAAAGGGAGGAGAAAAAAAAATAGATAGAAAGACATTTCTTCCGAATTACTGTTGACCAGTAAATGGTGCTGGGGCTTCCCCGAAAGTGTGCTGACACTTGTGTCTGTTAATGCATTCCTCCTGTTTGCAGGATTTTTAAATTTTTTTTTTCATTTTTTTATTACTTTTAATAAGAAATAACAATGAGACACTTTCACAACATGTCAGTAAAAGGGACACAGTAATTAATACAATGCACATTGTTTCCTTCATAGTAGTTGTTCCAAGTACAAGATGCAGACATGGTAACTTTTGTACACACTGTTGCTACATAATTTCTTCTCATTGAACTAATGGAAAGTGGTTGTATACATATTCCAAAATTACATGATAGTAGTGGGTTATCGGCAGAACTGGCAATGTCAGAAGCTGTTGACTTGAGCCTTCAAGATTTACTCACAAGTGAAGTAAGCCAGACACACATGTGTAAATATCGTATAGCCTCTCAAGAGCAAGAACACAAAAGAAGAAATAAAAATGGAAAAGTATAACACAGCTGAATGGAAATCAAGAATTTAAAGATTAAATAATGAAGAGATTGCAAGCAGAAAAGTTAGGAATCATGGCAGGGGCAAAACCATGCACTTATAACACAGCATGGATTGGACCATTGCCCTAAGCATCCCCAACAGGTTTTTGACACTCAGAGTAGCAATGTGTAAGACTAAAACTATGCCTGGAATGCTTGTCATTCTGGTCTTTTAGATGTGTGCTGCTTCAAATGTAATTTCAACGTTTGCTACACTCTCTCATAAGTAAATGCGGGCTTGTCTTGAGGGGTATTGTTCACCTGAGGAACAGGCTCCACTGGGTATCACAGACTGTCGTACGCTATGTGATTGCCTTTCCTGGCCCACTGCTGGTGCTCCCAGTGCACCATTTTCTTCTGCATGTCCATAGGTGGCTCATTCTTTTCAGTCTCCCTAAGGGCAGACTGCGTCTGTTTCACAAATTCATCCGTCTCTTTTCTGTTCCAAAGAGTGATGAATATTTCCATTTCTTATCACTTTTATTTTCTCCTACTGGGAAAAAGGATACGGCCCTTGTCATGTAACTGACAGGCTCACAATATCCTGCCTTTTAACTCCCCCTTCTGATACAGATTTTTATGATCTTGGCTTTTGATTTTTTCCTTTGTGGTGCAAACCTTTTCTCAAAATACCTGTAGGACCAACTTTAGCAAAGTACTCCATGCCATTTCATAATAAGATATCTGTTTCAAGAAGAATCTGCTGAAGGGAAGTAAAATGTGTATTTTCGGACTCATGTCCCTTCCGTAGCATAACTCCATTTGCTTTCACTATCCATTTGCCTAAACATTAGCTGGTCACACTTTAACAATTGTGCAAAGCCTACTCAGGCTGGTCTAAGAGCAGAGGCTACAGAGGGTCAGAGCAAGGCTTGAATTCCATCTGTCTATCTGCACATCAGCTTTTCATGACACAATTAGCGTTACATGTTCTTCCAGCAGCCAGACTAGCTATAACATCATGAAATGATGCCAATTACCTATTACTTATCCTTACTACCAAATATTGATTATATGCCATCGATTCTGTTCACTTCATTTCAGAACTCACTGATACCAATGGCTGCCTATAACCAACGATTCTTGATGTTCTCACATGTGATAAATGATTTGACAGTCATCCTGGAAGCCTAGAACTTTCTGGTCTGTATAAATTTCTATTATAGTAGGCATGTCACTTTAATTCATCTGAATTATTGGGGAAAAAAAAACTAAGAATCATTTGCAACACAATGATGGTTTTAGATAATTACAGTAATCCTTGTCAACATTCTTTAAGTTACAAAAATAAGTATATGAAGATATCAAAACATCATTTATACTTAAATTGTGGCTTACTTTGAAGTGGTGTAAAGGTAAAATATGAAAAGTCTACCAGACTGTATAAGCAGACAGTAGGAACGTCATTCCCATAGTTATGTTATTTTAGAAAGAAGCAGGAAGATAAAAATGTATTTGTCTTTGGAAAAGATTTTTTTAGCATAAAACAAATATTTTCAGGGATTGAAGGTTTACATGTATGGTTTGGGGGCAGGAAATACTAGTGATAATCTAGTTAGTTTAGAAATTAGATAGTGCAGTCTTTTCCTTTTGCCCAAGAGAAAACCAAAGCTCAAAGACAGTACTGAACGAACTACTTAAAAGTCTCTAATTAGATAGCGGTGATACAAACACTCCTTGTGGAAACATTTTCTTTTATTGTACTCTACTGCTTTCTGTGTTAGTATATTTTAGGAATAGGTTGGTTTCTTTACTTGAAGCTGTACAAATATCTTTTGAAGCCGTTATTTCTCAGCCATTACAGAGAAAAATATAGATTTGGTAGCAAATTACTAGACCTTATAACTTCTGTGTTCAAATGAAGAAAACAAGAGTGAAACAGTTTAGCAAGTAGATTAGAGGAAAGCGAAGGATGTTGGAAACTCTTGAGAAAGGATAAATTTAGGGATAGAGATTTTGGAATAACCCTCAACATTAATTAGTAAAATTCTAAAATCGCTCATCGATAGACACATCATAATAAACTCGTTGGCCAGCTGACACTGAATCTTCCAATCTAGTTCATGTTTGGGCTTTAGATTGAAAACATTAGTTTCCTTGGGAAGTGAATGTTGATGACATTTGATGTTGATATTTTAGACAGTTTATTCTATGCTGTCAAAAGCAGTAGACCACCAGAATGCTTTCAGCAGTCTTTTTTTTTTTTTTTAAGAATTTTTATTTTCTTTTATTTTTATTCTTGTTTTGGAACTTTTCTTTGTTTGTTTATTTATTTTTGTGGCCAGCTCAGCTTGTCCTAAGGG
Organism: Myocastor coypus; assembly: GCA_004027025.1. Taxonomy (NCBI): domain Eukaryota; kingdom Metazoa; phylum Chordata; class Mammalia; order Rodentia; family Myocastoridae; genus Myocastor; species Myocastor coypus. The sequence goes on along the minus strand of PVJA010005043.1, from coordinate 43,845 downwards.
TAGGGCTGGTGCAGTATGTGGTGCTGGGGATAGAACTGGAGTCCCTGCAGCTGCCTAAGCTTTCCTAAGCAGGCACTTTAGACCACTGAGCCATCCTGCCGGGCCCCAAGAATTTTTTTTATTTTATTTTAATTTTTTCTTGTTTCAGAACTTTTGTTTGTTTTGTTTTATTTATTTTTATGGCCGGCTCAGCCTGCCCTGAGGGCAGGGCTGGCACAGCATGTGGTGCCCAGGTTGGAACCTCGGTCCCTACAGCTGCCCAAGCTTTCCTAAGCAGGCGCTTTAGACCACTGAGCCATCCTGCAGGGGCCCCTGAAATTCTAAATCTTGCAAAAAAGCTGTAATTTGCTTATGTCTTTACTAATCATATACTTGCATATTGAAGCAGCAGGGCTGGCACAGCATGAGGTGCCGGGGATAGAACCGTGGTCTCTGCAGCTGCCCAAACTTTCCTAAGCAGGCACTTTAGACTACTGAGCCATCCTGCCGGGCCCCCACAGCAGTTTTGACAATAGCTAAGTTTTATGCAAGGCTGAGTATCATGACTAATTCCTTCCCTGTACAAAAGGAGATCTTTGCTTCTCTAAGAGAATTGGCTTGAGAGAACTCACTATGATGCTCTTTAATAGGGCATATGATTTCTTCAGCTGCAATTCTGTATCTGTCTCTGTGATCTTGCTTTAGTACCTTCTTCTAAATCTCAGGGAAGCAAAATCTTAGAAAGGCGGCCTTGGTATTTGGGCAAAGCACTTGAAGAGTCATGCTTTCCCTTTCCACACTTCAGTGTGGGTTACGCTGGGCAACAGTTTTCAGCATGCAAAACAGTTTCCTTAAAATACAAAACACAACAGTGTGAGGCAGCCTACTCTTCAATGCACTAATCTAAATGATTCTGGAGGTTCTCATCAAACCCAATCTATGTGGTGTATGGTTCAGGAGGGAAAACCAATAAGATATATTCTCTGACCTCAGGCAACTAAATCTATAGAGAAAAAAAAGAAACTGTAAATATAACTTTCTTTGTGGCCAGTACCTGACAGACTGGAGATTTAAGCTCAAGCTGAATCTTACTGCAAAATCTAAACACTCATCTACTATCCCACCCTGATTTTAGATGACACGTGTCCTAACTTCCCTTTTCTCAGTCCTTCTATGCTCTTTATGAATTTATTTGTCACTGTTTTCTTGTTTCTGAAAAATCTACTTTCCTTGGTGGACAGGAATTATCTTACATTGTCAATAAAATAAGAGAAAATGCAAAGAGAAGATACGGGAGCTCTTTCACTTTAAATTATTCTGGAAATCCAGAATAAATATTCTAAATCTGTCTAGAAACAATTAAATTGCAAACAAGACAGAATGTTACATTTCATTCAAAAGCCAAATGTGATCTTATTGGGAGCACAGGAACTGCACGAGGAATTATTCGGTAGATGTGATTTTTCTCTGGGCGTTCTCGATGTGAGCCTCTGATATAGCAAGTCCTATTTACTGTTGCAGACACCCTACAATTGATATTTCAGAACCCACTCATCAACAGGTGAGGAGGTCAAAACTGTAGTGTGATATCTTTGAAGTTAATTTTCACTTAAATGGAAAATTGTATAACATCTGATAGGGGCTAAAAGGAGACATTTCGTCACTTCACCCTTTCAAAGGGCCTGACGCTGTTATTTAATTCCCACTAAATCACTTCAAGTGTCAGAATCTTCATCTCCATTTCACAGCTAAGAAGAGGAAACCAGACGAGGCTCAACATCTGCCTCTGGGCCATGTACTGAATCAGTGTCACAGAAGACCACGAGAACTGAAAACTTGGGTCCACCTCTGCCTGGACAACAGTAGATCTTGGAAATTGACCTTGTCTTTCAAAAGTCAGGTTCCTTGGTCTGTTTCTGGTGTCCTTTGTAAGTCAAAACCTTTTGACTTTTATTTCAGGCTTTTTAGAAACTCCTTACTCTCCAAAAGACATGGAGAGAAATGATCAAAGAGCTACAGTATAAATTGAAGTTTCATAAAGCTCCATGAGTCTGATTTCTCTTTTAACCACGTCTGTGTAGCATCCTAAAAACAAACTTGCCTCTTTATTTGTCAAATAAAAAAATCTTAGAAAATTTCAGTATTATTCTCACTTATGTCTAGTTGATATTTAGAAAAACCTAGTGAGATTAAAATTTTCCCCCTTTTTCCAGAGAGGAAAATCAGCGAGTGAACTCCTTTGAAGAGCAATTTCTTTTAAGTCATAGCCCCTTAAATACAGGGGTAAGTAAAGGTGACTGACAGAACTTAATCATCAATGTTATGAGTGGTGGCTTATAGTTTTTAATATTCACTCGTGTTTCTCTCTTTCATCCCAAATTTCAGAAGAGGTGTGTACAACCTGACCCCTTGACTCACACTCAGGTGTCAAGGTTCTGGGGATCAAAAGGTTGCTTATAGCAGAAAGCACAGTTCAGAATCTCCTTAGTGATTTGTCCAGTAGGGACAGTGGTAGCAAGACAGGGCAGCAGAGAAGGCAAAAGCTGGAAGCACCTCGCGGTTGTGAGGTGCTGATGTTGCTGAGTGATTACCTAAGGGAAGAGAGGATTCCATTTCTACTGCTGTTCTCCTATCTGCTAACATTATGTCCCACTCTCCTCTCTAATTCTACATGATTTCTTGAATTGCACATATTGATATAAAATATTTATTCAATTTCTCTTTATAGCTAGGTAACTATGCTTGACATTTTCCTGTTGAACACCACTATCTTTTTCTCCTTTGTGAAAAAGTCAAACATCATACATTTATATGCAGTAGTTATCTGTCTCTTCGGGATGACCTGCCTATATATTTACTAGCTTAATGTAGAACAGATTTACAGTGTCTTCAGGTTGAAGGTCAGGAATCTGAGCACCACTTAGCCTGGGCTTTATTTCAGGATCGCTCACCGGGCTGCAGTCAAGATTTCAACAGAGGTAGAAGCTTACTACCTTTGTAATCTTATGAAAGCATCATTTTGTCCCTTATGCAAATCTCATTCATTAAAATAAAATCATTATTCCCAATTCATACCAGACGTTACACAGTGCTGGGGATCTGGAGGCACTGATGATCAGGTCAAAGGTGCCTATATTGTTGTCTTTGTGTACTTAGGCTTTATGTAGCATGTATGTACTTTTAAAATGGATCATAAATACTTTAGAGCTACTTATCAGACAACTCAGTTGTGTCTCAGAAGATTTTGAACACTAGTGTTAATTTAATTGTCAATTTCACTCAGCTGGATGATTAAATTTATGTCTGAATATCTCTGCATTAGGGCATCCCCATAGAGCAGAAGAGACACTATTTCTGTGCTGGATTTGACAATGCTCGCCTGCAATCCCATCACTCAAGGAGGCTGAGGCTAGAAGGTCTCATTTTGACCCATCCTGGACAGCTTAGCAACTTAGTGAGACCCTGTCTCACAAAGAAAGGAAGGGGAATGGGACATATCTCAATGCAGACACTTTGGGTCCAATTCCCAACAGCAAAGGCCTTGGGTCCAATTTCCAATCACACACACACACACACACACACACACACACACACACACACATCTTGGTGTGTCTTTAGGTATTTCTGAAAAGACTATATATCTGCTGACCAGGTACAGCCAAAGGACCTTACCCACAGGCAGGAAGGCCTAAATATGAAAAAGTAACGAAAGGGAGAAAAAGTATTGGTTGTCATCTCACAAGAAGGTGGCTTTGGGCCAGGGATATAGCTCAGTGGCACAGTACCAACTCAGCAGGCATGAGGTCCCGAGTTCAAATCCTGGTACCAAAAAAAAAGATGGCTGTGCTATCTAATAAATAAGCTCTTGGTCTGTCCAGCCCAACCTCTATTTTTCTTTTGTTGTTCTGGGGGTTAAATTCAGGACCTATGAACATTCTACCACTGATTCAAACCCTTTGAAAACATTTATTTTTATTTTTATTTTATTTTTTTCTTGTTTCAGAACTTTTGTTTGCTTGTTTATTTATTTTTATGGCCAGCTCAGCCTGCCCTGAGGGCAGGGTTGGCGCAGCATGTGGTGCCAGGGATCGAACCATGGTCCCTGAAGCTGCCTAAGCTTTTGTAAGCAGGCGCTTTAGACCACTGAGCCATCCTGCAGGGCCCCTCAACTTTGTTTTAGAAAATGGACTAAATGAGAGATGAAAGAGAAGGATCTTGTAGGAGGTCATTAAATATATCCAGGCAAGAGATGGTGATAATCATGGAAACATGAAAAAAGAGAAAAAAAATCATTAGAAGTAGAACTAATAAAACTTACAGGGCTTGGATGACAGGAAAAACACATGAAATGCCCCTAGGTGTTATGGGTTCATATCTGGTGGTCTGATGTTATGGTTCACTGAGATGACAATATGTGTGGGAAGAGGGATTCAGGGATCCAAATACCAAATATACAGTGCTCATGGTTTTATTATTATTTTTTAATTTATTTTATTTTATTTTATTTTTTATTATTTTTTTTTCTTGTTTCAGAGCCTTTGTTTATTTATTCACTCATTTTTATGGCTGGCTCAGCCCGCCCTGAGGGCAGAGCTGGCACAACATGTGGTGCCGGGGATCAAACCATGGTCCCTGAAGCCACCCAAGCTTTCCCAAGCAGGGGCTTTAGATCACTGAGCCATCCTGCTGGGCCCCTCTCATGGTTTTAACAAGCAAATAACACACAGCATAAAACCATAAATTGTCATTATGGCAATATTTTCAAAGTAGAAGTGATCCATACTAGATAATTGGAAGAGTTTAATTTTATATAGTTCTGAGAAAAGAAGCTGACACTTAAGCCATCATTTACATCAAGAAAGGGGAAAGCCTCTTGGGGTAAGACTTGCTTTTGTGTTTAAACTAGGTCAACTCGCTGGTCAAGGAAAGTGCACAGGAGGTAAATAGGTCCATTTAGGAAGGTGGGGCTTTTTCGTGACCATCCGCCCCTTATGGGATTTTTTTTTTTTTTTTTTTTTTTTTTGTCTCTCTCTGAGATGCTTGCCAACAAACCACTCCTCGCCACGACTTGTACAAATCATTTGATTAAACTGAATGATGAGTTTGTGCCTTGATGAAGTGGAAAATATGAATTCCACTGTGCCCCAGGAAAAGCCCAGGGGGCTGGAGGAGCAGACAAGGCGTGAAGTTTGATGCCATGAATAATTGGCTGTGCTTGATGAAGTTCTATCTGATTCCCAGAGCTGTCAGTCAATCATCAGAAAGAAAGGCCCAAGTCTTCCCAAGAATAAGCCCTGTTCTGGTAACAAATTAGAGATTCAGTGAATCACATTCACTCTTCAGACCACAAGAAGGCTCTTTAGCAAATACGGAACTCCAAATGGCTTAAGGAAGTGTACATCTCTCGCGCGCTGTGAGGGCGCGTGGGTGCACGGGTGGCCGTTACTGAGCTTGCAGGTGTATTAATCTCAGTAGAAACAAACTACCAGGGACTAGGTCTTTGCATTACAGTCCCATGTTACTCGAGAAGACAGAAAACTGCTATGCACAGTAGTTCCGTCTCCTCATAATGAAAATAACAGCATATTGAGCAGTAAAAATGGATTCTTCTTTTCTTTCACAGGAGGAGCAGTTAGGTACTCAGCTACCACACAGGAAAGACAGTATGGCTCAGGGAGGAGACTCCACTGCACTGGATCCACAGCTGGGAACACACCCCAATCTCTTCACGTGGAGCCAAAATTGCCCCTTCCCTTCCTTTCTGTGTTCTTTCTCTATTAAATTTTTTTGGGCGGGGCTGGTGAGATGGCTCAGTGGTCTAAAGTGTCTCCTTAAGCAAGCTTAGGCAACCACAAGGACCACAGTTCAGTCCCCAGCACCAAATGCTGTACCAGCCCCTCCCCCAGAGCAGGCTGAGCCGGCCATAACATAAAAAAAAACAGATAGAGAGAGAGAGAGAGAGAGAGAGAGAGAGAGAGAGAGAGAGAGAGAGAGGAAAAAATGTTTTTTTTTTTTTTGGTTCCTCATGCAGAACAGCAAGTTGTAAGTGGTACTACATGTATGCTGTTGGACACATGTACCACGGCAGAAGAGAACCCTGTGTGTGCTTTCTCACTCAGCACTTCTAAAATGAGGTGATTTAAACCCTTAAAAGGACCTTATAGCACATGATAAGATATTTGCCAGCCAAACAAGGGCTTCCAAAGTGCCGAAATAAAATACCTTTATATATGGAAGATTCTTCACTAGTAAAGTTCCAGTCATTAAACTGATGTGATATACTAATTGAATTGAAATAATATCTTTATTTACTTATTTATTATCTTTTATGGAAGAGTCTACTGGTTGTTCAGGGTCTCACTAGTAGATCAGACTCGTAGTGATTGCCCTGTTTATATCCTCCCAAGAACTTGGATTACAGGCCTGCACCACCACACAAGTCTCAATTGCCATCTCAGTGCACCCTGGGGGGATTGAGCCCTTGGCCCCTGTGCCTGCTTGTAGGTGCTTTAATAATATCTTTTTTAAAAAATAAAAGCTAAATACTTTATCCCCACAGTGTGCATACACAGATGGGGCATGGCTCCAGTACAGTTGGGCAGGGACCTCTAAAAAGTCAATCTCAAATGTCAGTCTGTAGCCCAGTACCTAGAGAGCTTGCTGAACTAACTCTTTGACTCCCTGTCTCTGGAGTTTTTAAGTGAATTTGTCTGGGGTGAAGTCTAGGAAGTTTCATTTCTAACAAGCTCACAGGTGGCTGTGAATTAGCCTGACAGGGAACCCTGGGCTTTTCACAATGTGTCCCCTTGAAACTCAGACACCCCAACTCAGATTCACTGAATCACAACTGGGTCTTAACCCTATTTCCAAGTGATGCTTTAACATTAATGATAGCATTTTTTTTTTTTTTTGTCTTTTTAAGACAGGGTCTTGCTATGCAGTTCAGGCTGGCCTTGAACTCACTTTTGTAGCTCAGGCTGGTCTCGAACTTACACCGATCCTCCTGCCTCAGCCTCGCAAGTGCTGGGATTACAGGTGTACACCACCACGCTTGGCTAATGATACTATTTTAATGTTTCTTTTAAAAAGAGTTTTATTAACACATATTTCAATACATAATAATTATGCTCATCTTGGGGAACAGCCAGATATATATGTCTTATATTAATCTCTTTACCTAACCCTCTCGGTTCTCTTGCCACACCATATCCCCACCCGATGTCCCCCAAATACTAGACAGTGATCTAAAGAACATGGCATGCAACTCACCCATTCAAATGTATAATTAATTTCAAAATCTACTCATAGAAATATGGATCTACATGTAAAACTCACTGTTGCTCACAGAAAAGCTTTGTTAGTCATCCTTCACTTTTCTCCATCTTTCTAGATTCTTGGCATGGCAAAGCAACTTGCTTTCTGCATTTTACTATCCTGCACATTTTGCATTAATGAAATCCTGAGCTTTGTAGTTTTTTTTTTTTTTTTTTTTTTTTTTTTTTTTTTTTTTTTTTTTTTTTTTTTTTTTTTTTTGCTTATTTCACTTAAGTTTCAGTTGTTTGCCTATTTTGCAATACCTCTCAGTACTGCATTGCCTTTTATAGGTGAATGTCTCATAATTACCAACTATTTATCCTTGACTCAAATGATGGTCATTAGGGTTACGTCCCTCTTCTGCTTATTGGGAATAATGCTTCTATGAACATCTGTGCATAGGTTGTTGTGTAGATTTATATTTTCACTTCCTTCAGATAAGCACTAAGGACAGCGATGATTGAGACATAAGGTAATTCTACGTTTAACCTTTCAAGCATCTGCTGAAGTGTCCCAGTGAGGTTGCTCTACTCCATGACCCCACTAACAAAGAAGAAAGGCTTAAGCTCCCCCTATCTTTGCCACTAGATTAGCGATTCAGTAAAGCCAATTCACTCTTTGTACCATGAGAAGGCTTGTTAGCAAAGAAGGAACTCAGAATGGCTTATGGATTGTCTTTTCATAATCCTCCTAGTGCATGAAAGGTATTTCTCATTTGGTTTTAATTTATATTTTTCTAGTCATTGATGGCGTTGAGCATTTTTATGTTTTCTTGTCATTTTCTCGTACTGTCTGGAGAATTATCTGTACTGATCTCATGTGATTTCTATGCTTGTTACTATTAAGAAATTTTAGGGCCAGCAAGATAGATCAGCAGACTAAGCACTTAGGCAATTGCAGGCACCAGGGTTCCATCCCCAACACCATATGATGTGGCAGTCCTGCCCCCTGGGCAAGCTGAGCCAGCAGTGGTGTCTGGGCATGGTGGCACACACCTGTAATGCCACCACTATTATAAGACGCTGAAAATATGAGGTTCACTATGAATCTGATCTATGTAGTGAGACCCTACACACACACACACACACACACACACACCCTTTTAAAAAATTAAGAAATTTTACCCCAGAGTTGTTCAGATAAAGTCACTGATACATGGGACAGTGGCTGTAACATGTGGAAAATTGTACACACAAAGTGATACTTAGCAGTAGCAAGAGACGTTTTTGTTGCCACAAATAGTTTAGGACTACTGAGATCTTGTGTACAGAAGTTGAACATATTATGAAACTTCCTAAAACACAAAGAGCAGACATCTCATGACAAACAGTTATTCATATGGTTAATGTTCAAATTCAGAAGCCATGACCTAGAGTAGGCAATAGTGATGTTTGCTACATATGGACTGAAGTGTTTCTCAGGATATTAGGTTTGCAGTGAGAAACAGTGGACAATCTCTGGAAAATCAGGACTGCTGATTTCTCTACTGGACAGAGCTGTATGCATAGTTGGTGTAAAGATTGAACACGTCTGGTTAAGATGGTCCTTACATGTAACAAAAGTGTGTGCTCAACAAAGACTATTTCTCAGGCCCTCCTCAGCTCTCATGGCTATGAGCTTCAGGATACTTCCTGTCCAGAGACCCCCAGTAAGGGCCCCTGCAGTCCTCTGCTGCTGCATCTCCACTCGCTGTGAATGGGGCCAACTCCTAGTGGTTACTGGTAGAAAAAACTGAGTGGCAGCTGCCCAGTACTTGAAGCTTTTGGAGACTTTGCCTCTTTCTTTCTCTTTAAAGAAAGAGAATAACCATGAGAATATTGCAGCATAGAGTGGGTTGTGTAGAATCCAGTGACAAAGGCATAAAAAGGCCTCACAGCCTCTGTATTAGAGTGGTGGGTGCAGCTAGGGACTATGGAAGCAGAAAGGACCTGGGCGGGCATGTCCAGCCCCGTCATTTGATGCAGCTTCTGTGGCTTAATGATTGAACAGAGCTGTGTGTTGGGTTCATTACCGTCCCAGGGTCAGGTGAGAATAATGCTATTTTAATTATCAGGATGGAGAAAAGTGAACGGAAATTATCTCTTCTGAAATCTTAGATACCCTCCTGGGAAAAGCCAGGTCACACTTAGGGAGGGAAGCTCACCAGATTCCATAGAGCAGATGGTAATGGAAAGGAGTGGGACAGAGATTCTTAAACATGAGTGTGCATCGGAACTGAACTGCCTCCAAGGCTCCTGTAAACACACATCCACCACCAGAGTGGATGACTCAGTAGGCTTAGGGTAGAACCTGAGATGTGTGTTTCTAACAAGTTCTCAGTAGGACTAAAATGGAGCTAGAGATGGTGGCCTCCAGATCCGTGCCTGTTGGTGTTGCACATGGCCGACAGCATGAGCAGCCTGTAGGAGTTGTGGGGAAAAGCAGATCCTCAGGCCCCACCCAGAACTATGGCAAAAGTATCTGAAATTCATAAGATCTCCTGTGGAACACTAAAGGTGTTATAAAGTGAGATGTGCTGGTTAAGATTATCTAATTGAAAAACCTGTACTGCTGATTCTAAAGCAGGGACTGACTTCATGTAAGGGTCATCTGATGAGATTTTTAAAATTTCCCTGCCTAACATAGACTATAGGCCAATGAAATCAGAACTTCTGCAGGTGATGTGCGGTCCAGTTGTTTCAAAGTTTTCATGTAATTTCAGTATGTTGTGAAATCCTGCTTTGAACAAAACCAGGCTTCCCAGTGAGTTTAGCCTGACAAGTCAGCCAAAGTGATCTGAGGCCAGGCACCAGGAGCCCCAGGCCTGGCTTTACATACTTACATATTCTGCCTTGTTGATTTGCGATTGCCTCAAAATTTCTAATGTTGTGGTTTGGACTTTTAACCATAGCAATATCCTTCTTCTTGATCTACAACCTTCTCTAGCACTGTAGCCTCGTGTCCAACTTAGGTCTTTTCTTTAACATCTCACTGTAGGTGACCATTAAAATCACCTCTAATATTCTTGATCAATGTTGACAGATACTGGGGATACCACAGCTGCCTCAAAGTCGTCTGTGCTGCTTGCTAACCATGCACTTCCTGATCCTGCTCCAGACAGATGGGTCCGGGGTTCTGGGAATGGTCACAGATCCGTGTTCTTTCTCGAACATCACAGGTGATTTTGAAGCTCCTAGAAGGAACTACCAACTTAGACTTCATAGTTTATCTCCATCCCTTGCCAACCTGTGCTGAATTTACAAGAAACGCCCAATGTAGGTGTGACAATTACATTCGTTTGTCAATTTTATTGGACTAAGAGAAACCTAGACAGGCGATTCAGTTGTGAGTGTGCTAACCAAGTCCTTGGGCTAGCCCATAGAGTTCTTCTTGCTTGGATGGGTTATTGGAAGCTAAGGCTTAGATGGATTGAACTCAGGACTTTGCACTTGTCAGGCAGGCATCTAGGCCATGGTGCTATTTCCCCAGCTGGAAACTGTGAGCTAAAACAAATATTTCTTTAAATTGTATATAACCAGTACATTGTCTGAACAACTGGCAGGTAACTAATAAACTAGAGTACATAAATCAATAACTGAATATTAGTGAAACTGTTCTCAGTTCACCTGGGAAAAGTGCCCCATCTTCCTTCTTCCTGCTCAGCCATTTCAGCTGTCTTCTTGCCACATTGCTTGTGGCCACGGTCAGGTTCATGGGAGGGAAAAGGCACATCCCTCGTCTCAAGATTTATGGGGTAGGAGCACCTTTGGGAGCTCGTCTTTTATGACTGAGTTTCACCTTGACAGAGACAGCTTAAAATCATGGGTCTCCAAGGAATAAGTTACACTGCCTTCCCACTGTCCCCTTCTCACACAGCAACTTGAGTGCATCGAGGTAATATTTTGGTCCCACTGTTGGGAGCCTGGCCTGGGGCCATATGCTGGACTAGCAATACTTTTATCCCTGTGGCTCTGAAGGACTTGAGAAGCTATGGGACACCAATTTGGACACCAAGAACACATCCCAAAGTACACAATACTAGAGTATAGTGCATATTCGGATCTCTGAGAATGCCATGGAACTCTACTTCCTTAATAACACCACTATTTAATAATGATAAAAAGAATGCAACCAATACACAGTTGTGAGTGTCTTCAGCATCCTGTTGCTCTCATGAGGATGTTCCCACGTGTTTGTTGACCCGACTGCGATCAGGCTTATGAGGCTCATTCTTCTGCTCTGCTTTGGGCTCAATAGCCCTGTTAAATTTTGGTGCCACGCAGGGCTTTGGACAGGGACGCTTTTTTTCTGCACTCCAATCTTGGATCTACAAAATTCAAACAGGAGCTTATTTCCCTCCTGAAGGACTGGGCACAGCTGGTGTCCGTTTGCATCAGGGAAAATACCGCCCAAGTGAGGAAGCGTTGGCTTCATCCTTTGAACTCTGTCTAGCTCATCCTGTGTGTTTCCTCTGAATCTTTTCATCCTTTGAACATGTCCAAATTTTCATTTCTTGTCCAGAACATTTTCTCATTTTCATGATCCCCGCTTTTAAACCTCTCTGATTCCTTTAAGGTATGCCCTTGTTCTTTAATTGGTTTGCATTTTAAAAAATGTGTACCTTGTTCCTTTGCCTGGGCTCTTTAGCAATCATCCAGCTTGCAACTAATATGTCAAGATGACCTGTCATATGTCAGGTCTTCTGCTAAACCCTAATGGGGGAAGTTGCAATAAATCTTGTATATATGAAGATTAAAACAGTATGACTTTAGTTTCATGCATTTTAAAATGTCTCTTCCAGTTGTTTAAAATTATTTTTCTTACATTGCTAATCACATTGCAAGTTTGCTAGTTAGCTTTTTTTTTTTCAGTCATAGCAAACTCATCTTTGGGAAACATGAGATAGAAATAAGTTGAAATTTTACAAATTTTATTTCACTGGATCCAGGCATCCTCATAGGAGATTTTTTTTAAATCCTAGACACAGTGGTCTATAATTAGTTCACCAAGCAAGCAAAGCATCAAGGAGCAACAGTACCTCACTGCCTTTCTCTGTTAGCCACAATTGCAGCCACCAGAATTCACCTCGCAGCAGCCCTGCAAGGTATCTGAGGTCTCACTGGCTGCAGCTAAAGTCTTGATCCCAATCTCCTGAGCAAATCCTCCAGGTGAGCTTCAGGTGTAGTTTATTCTTGAACTGTCCTTCTTCCCTTGAGGATCACGAAGTCATTCGGGGTCTACAAGTACATGTTCCTTTGGGAAGCCAAATGACGTTTTGAAGACGTTTCTAGGTTTGAAAACACAACCCGAGTGAGAAGCAAGTGTAAAGTTCTATGAAAACATCAGGCTGGTGCTGAGGAGCTCGAGCTGTGATCTGAGGAATGGAATCCAGCCCTTGGAACAATCTCAGGAAAGCTGGCTCCTTTTCCCTCGCACCACTCACTGGCATCCGCTCCTGTGTGAGCCGCAGCTGAAGACTTCACTCCACTCGCTGCTGGAAAACAACTTCGCCGACAAAGAGGGAGAGTCCAGGTTGCCTTCATCCAGGTTAGTCATTTGGTTGCAACAGATGAATTAGGTTTGGCCTGCATCCCATTTGAACATTGATGCAATACAGTATTGAAAATTAAAGCCAGGCGTGGTGGCTCACGCCTGTAATCCCAGCACTTGGGAGGCTGAGGCAGGAGGATCGGTGTGAGTTCGAGATCAGCCTGGGCTACAAGAGTGAGTTCAAGGCCAGCCTGAACTGCACAATGAGACACTGTCTCAAAAAGACCAAAAAAAAAAAAAAAAATTTAAATTGGTTGAAATAGAGCCCATTAGTGTGGAGTCAATGAAAGTAAAATAATAATAATAAAAAAAAAAATTGAGTTGATATTATGGCTGGCCCTTGAAAATAAGCTTCTCTTCAATGGCTTCCTGGTAATAGTGCAACCTTTTGACATGAATAAACTTACAGATCTTCAAAGCTAGTGCTAAGGAGAGACAGTTTTGATCCTTGGTTCTGAAACTTTCTCAGCTTTACCTTTGTGACTGGTCACTGGCTCATTGTGCAACTTTCTCCCCTTGAGCAGGATGCAATAGTCAATGTTTTTTAATGTTCTGGTCTAAAATTAGCTATTTGAAGAAAATTCCAGCGCTGCATAGGAGACCACAGCCTCGTTGTCTTGCTTACTCTTCTCTCCTTGCTGGGACAAATACCCAAGACTCAAGCTTAGGGAAGAAAAGCTTCATTTAGTTCACTGGAGGTTTCTTAGTTTAAAGCAGCTTCAATTACAGAGCAAGACCCTGAGACACTGCTGTGCCACACTACAGGGACTGAAAGAAAGGCTGGGGCACCACTGTGTCCAGCATGATCTGCTCCAGACCTCCAAGAGAGGCCACCAGGCCTGTGGTAGCAGGGGAGAGGCATAGGCCCTCGGTTTGACAGTTTGCACATCTCTGGTCTGGCCCCTAGAGCCCCAGCCTGGTCCTCTAGCTCTGCCCCTCAAGCCACTGTCAGCCACCCCATGATTTGTACAAGGCTTTGAGGGTCAACTAGATACAAATCATAACATATGTACAACCAACACATCAACAAAGCCTACAAGAAAAGTAAAGTTACCATGGGTGAGTATATTCCAGCTAGCACTTAGACACACTCACAGCCAATTTGTAGTTGAATCTAATGAGGCCATTGAAACTTTGTCCTTTCTAATTACTGATATTTCTCCATGGACAGAAAGCATCACATAGGAGAGCAGACATGGGATTTTGAGTGAAATAGACTTTGGGTGGAATCCCAGTTCTTCCTATCTTACATTGCATGAGGTAATTAACTTCTCTGAGGTACCATATTCTCAACCATTAAAATGTCAAGATGACTTTAAGTACTATTTCTGCTGTGGTTAATTACAATCAGATTTTCTAAATGATGTAGAATTAAAGAGTTTCCCCCTTGAAATTTGAAGCTATTGTCAGAGAGTGAACAAAAGACAATCGTTTATCTAGTGAAGATGGTGTTGATTAATTTATATTAGTTGAACGCCACTGTTTACAAAAGTAAAACTACTAAACCTGGCAGTAGGTTTAACCAAGAATATTCTTCACCTCCAAGTGAGGGCGATTCCATAATATCTTTTTGGAGGTATTTTAGGATTGTTAGAATCAGCAAATTTTACATGTCATACATTTTCTGACCATACTGAATGGCAGATTGTATTGCAGGTCTTTTTTTCTTTTCTTTCTTTCTTTCTTTTTTTTTTTTAAGAATTGTTTATTTTATTTTATTTATTTTTTTGTCTTGTTTCAGAACTTTTGTATGTTTATTTATTTATTTGCATGGTCGGCTCAGCCTGCCCTGGGGGTAGGGCTGGCACAGCTTGTGGTGCTGGGGATCAAACCGCGGTCCCTGCTGCCACCTGAGCTTTCCTAAGCAGGTGCTTTAGACCACTGAGCCATCCTGCTGGGCCCCTGTATTGCAGGTCTTATAGTTTTAATCTATTTTCATATATTTTGTGTAAGAAAGGAAAACATAACATTTTTGCTATTATTGGCCATAAATTGAACAACATCCACGCCTTTGATGAAAAATGTCTTACATTTCCTTGATACTTGTCCTTTAAGCTAATAGCAGCAACTGAATGGGAATTCTGGGCTACTTCACTGTAGGCTATATTTCTGTTAGCCATGTCTTTATATTTCTTTTTGGTGTTTCCATAAAGGAGAAAATTCCCATCCTGTAGAATATAGAAGTCATTATTGGACTTCTTTGGCCAATGATACGCAGGCAAGAGTGATTTGCACCTCATCTCAGTAGAAATTTTTTAAGTCATCCAGAGTTTTCCACATCATGTCCTTTGCATTTTTTTCAAGAAGATTTTCTCCTGGTTTATACACCAGACCAAAGATAAGGAGCAATGCACCCACGTGTGATCATCTTTAGCACCACAGCATGAGCAAATATGCATAATTGCTGTTTATGTCACAAATATTTAGGTATTTTCCCAATTCGGTGTTACCTAGATTGACAGAGCAGTTGAGCTTATTACAAGAACCAAAAAAGCAGTAACTTTATTAGTCCCTTGAACAATGTTGCACAGTTTGGGTTTAACAGAGTAAATCAGGATTAGGTGGTGGAAGTAACCGTCAGCTGATCACACGGAGCATATACCTGGCCTTGGCCCTCGGAGGGCTCTGCCCTTTCCGTGACCTTTGTATCAGCCTCTGCACAATTCTCATTTCCTGACTGAGGATAAGTTGTGCTGTTAATCACAAACAACCTCATTCTTCCAGCACTTCTTGACTTCTTTTCTGTGTACCAACATGGGATTTTACATGTGATTAAAAACACATAATACTGAATCAGCATTTTGATTTATCCTTTTAATATAAAACACCTGTCCAAAATGTTGCAAACAGTATAATGAAATCTGTATATGATAATTTCATTATCATTTTTCTTGCCTGGAATGTGGTCATTCTTTGAGCCTTGCGAAGATATGTGAGAATATGGAAGAATTATCTGAGATGGAGTCATAGCTTTTACAGACAATTCAATTTCAGGAGATTGCACAGTAACAATAACCAAATAGTCTTGTTTTTCCTTGCTTACTCCACAAACAAAATGAATCAAAAATATTTTCTTTAGGGAAATATGAGGGTTAAATAAAAGCTACAAGGGATCCAGTGCTTATTGTATAAGTGGCAATCAGTATAATTAGAAATATAAATCACATAAATGTATTTTGAGCATATGATGCTATTGCTTTAGTTGTTATTTTGTTGCTGTTGTTCAGATTTAAGATGCTGTCCAAAAAACGTTAGCTAATTTGCCTGCTCTGAAGTCCAGTACCACTATCCCAAAGCACACTGGGACTGGCAGACTATCCTGGATTTCTCTACCTAAATCTACGAACCCTAGAAAATGAAGGTGTTTGAATGATTGGCTAATGATAGGAAGGCTTGATGTGTGGTATATTTCAATTTCAGAAATGTTTTTCTCTGTTTTCCCCTTGAGCCTCTGAAGCAAGAACATTTGAACAGCTTGCCTGAGTTATAGCTCCCTTGGCATAGTTTAAGTCGCCATCACTCAGAGAGGCAGAAACCAAGAGATAACAACGCCCGAAGCCTGAGTGTCACTTCTCTTCTCCCACTTCTGTTCCTTTTGGTGCATCATCAGACTACCATGTCCTCAGCTGTGTTCCATAACAAAAATGGTTTTGAATGATATAGAACTTTTAGCAAACAATGCTCTTAAAAATGCTAATATTTTTCATCCCAGCACTTCGGAGGCTGAGGCAGGAGGACTGGTGTGAGTTCAAGACCAGCCTGGGCTACAGAAGTGAGCTCAAGGCCAGCCTGAACTGCATAGAGAGACCCTGTTTCAAAAAGACAAAAAAAAAAGCTAATATTTTACAGAAGTAAAAATGGCATTCTAATTAAATGGTAGCTTTAATCATAAACCACAAACATGGCAGTAAGATGCTAACTCTGGTATTACTTGGTTGAACTTAACACATGTTCTTTTCTTTTTCCTAATCTAGCTTCATTATTGACTTATCACTTAGTAATTTCTCAAATGTTTCTCTGGAATGAAACTGCATTCATCAGCAGAAAAGATTCACTGTGAGGCATAAAACTTAAACTAGATGAGTATGATGAGCTGTAAAAGGCTTAAATCAACAGCTTCCAATATTGCCAGTTTTGCCAATAACCCACTACAATTATGGAACATTGGATTATGTATACAACTACTTTCTCTTAGTTCAATGAGAATAAATTTTTTTTGTACCAATAGTGATTAGAAAAATTATCACATCTGCACCCTGTGCTCTGTATAACTACTAGGAGGACAACAATATGTATTTTATCAAATACTGGAAACATACTACTGACATGTTTTAAAGCTGTCACATTTTTATTTCTTAGTGAATGCAATTAAAAAAAAAACCCACCTTAAAAAAAAACACATTCATCCTTGGAATTTTACTCATGTTTAGTTTAAATTTGCATATAGCGTATTACATTAAATCTGTTTCCATAGCTGCTTCTTTCTTCTTCTTCTTCTTCTTCTTCTTCTTCTTCTTCTTCTTCTTCTTCTTCTTCTTCTTCTTCTTCTTCTTCTTCTTCTTCTTCTTCTTCTTCTTCTTCTTCTTCTTGTATTTAGTACAAGCTCCTCAGGGATTCACTACACATATCAAACTCATAGTGATCCTCCTGTTTTCAGCTTCACAACCACTGGGATTATAAGAGTGCACCATTATTCCCAGTCTCAGTTTATATCTTCAGGTTCCCTGGGTACCAGGGCAGCCCAGCAAGCTGGGTACTGAACCCCGGTCCTGCCCTGCATCTACTTAAGAAGGTGCTTTAATCTATCCGGCTGGCCCTCCATAGGTTCTTAATATCCTAAAGTTTTACAAGGATAGCTTCACCCACAGTAGTTGTTACAATGTTTTATTTAATGTCTTTAGTATTATGCAGAATGACTGAAGATTTCTAGAAGCTTACTAGGAAAGAATAAGAACATTTAATTGGGGTTGGGGAGATAGCTCCGAGGCACAAATGCCTGCTGGGCAAGTGCAAGGTCGTGAGTTCGAACCCTGGTCCCACCAAAAAAAAAAAAAAAAAAAAAAAAAATTAATTAAAGGAGCATCATGAAAGAGGTATATAATGTGATGATGATAATGATTATAACACAACCAACAATATTTAGTGACTCAAAGTCCAGAACAGTACTATCCTGGCTACATATTTATGCCTATTTACTTTCAACTAACTTTCTGAATTAGAGACTGTGCTATTTCCACCTGACAGACAAGGAAACTGAAGTTTCAAAATTCGATAAGCATCACAGACTTAAAAACGAGGAGAAACATCAGTCTAATCAGTCAATTTCGACTTTAAAAATTATTATATTTTTAAAGAATTTTTAAATTTTAATTTAATTTTATTTTTTCTTGTTTCAGAACTTTTGTTTGTTTGTTTATTTATTTTCATGGCCAGCTCAGCCTGCCCTGAGGGCAGGGCTGGCACAGCATGTGGTGTCTGGGATTGAACAGCGGTCCCTGAAGCTGCCTAAGCTTTCCTAAGCAGGCACTTTAGACCACTACACCATCCTGCCGGGCCCCATTTAAAAATTATTGACAAGTCTACAATTTTCTGAAAATAGCTCAAGGTAAACGTCCATTTTATTTATTTATTTATTTATTTATTTATTTATTTATTTATTTTTTTGCTTCTCCCTGATTGCCTATGTGATGTAACTTTCATTGATGTCTTAAAAAGATTAACTGAAGCAAATGTTAGTATTTCTACCTTTGTAGTCAGTTGTAGGTAGGAAAAATGAACAAAGAAAACTGAAAGAACCCGATTGCAGACAGCCAATTGCAATAAGGTGTCATGGGTTAGGAAGTTACTGAGATTTTGCTCAGTTGTACTGTCCAGTGCTCTAATTCCCTGCCTCTTCAGATGCTTAATGGATTGTTATGCTCAAAGCAATCAGTTTCTGTTCTTTCTCAGATCCCTGGGAGGCTAGCTCTCTCATTAACTCACATGTCAACAACTAGGAAGACTGGAGACGGCCTTAGTTCCAACCTAAATAATAGTTCCGGGTATACCAGTTGGGTACTGTTAGTTTGTATGAACCATCCCTGGGGAGGTGCAAACTCAACAGTCACAATAGATCTTTTCTTTCCCCTGTCTTTACCATCCCTCATGACAGTGCTGTTTTTTGGTGGTGGTACCTGCTCCATTCTAAGATGTGTTTTCATGATATCCATATACTCCATTTGTGCAAAGCTCAACCATTTACCTACACAGTTCTGTGTCTTTCTGAACCTTTGTAGGGAGTACACCACTACCTTCATGTGTATTTCCCAATCTGTGGCCCCAGACTTGATCTCCTCTTGTGTGTAACTGCTCATTTCACTCGAACAGCACTTTCTGTCCCCAGCGTTTGACAGATGCTATAGCACATCCTTTCTGCTCCTTCTCTACTTCCTTATCTTTCCTCCAGCAGGAAGCACAGCAAGAAAAAGACTTAGAGGTGAGGAGAGCAAAGAAATATTCCTGGCCATGCAGCAGAAAGAAAATTGCCACCAAAAACAATGCAAGTAATTAACTACTGCCGCATTCATATTCTAAGGAAGCTACAGAATTCACACCAGGAAGAAAATTACCTTTTGATTGAGGAAAATAGTTAATGAACATTTTGGTCAAGAAATGGAAAGGAAACTAAACTGCTCTACTTAAAAAATAAAGATCTGATGAAATAATTCCTGGTAGTTTGAAGATATGCCAGAAAGAACTACGAGAGTTGAGCTTGTACCTAAAATAAAGCCAAAATAGTAAGAAGTTTTCAGGAACATAGTTCAAAAGGGTCAAGCTTCAAGAAAAGTGACAGGAATTAGCTTATGTAACTTGGGAGTAATGATACCAGATATGTAGCTGTCTTCTGATTTTTATTCACTTTTCTCTCTCTGGTAAACAGTAAAGGTGTACAATCATTAGTGGCATCAACTTTGGTTATCACTTCCTTTAGAAATATAAAGGACTTTATTTTGGGGGCCATGAGAGTTGGAGCAGTTTTAGAGGCATAGTAAAATTATTACAAGAAGTGATAAAAAGAAACTAGGAGCTGGAACTCAGAATATGAGAGGAAAGATGCTAAGCAGAAAAGGAAGAATGCCGGTAGTGGTGAAGTGTAGCGATACTCAATTCTCTGAAATTAAATACAATATGAGGTCTTGTTATTTTCTTCAAACACTCAAAGCAAAGAATGTTTCCCAAAAGCTGGAAGACTTAAGCTCAGAAGCTTCCATAATTCACAGAATCTGATAGAAAATAGAACAAAAACGGATTCAGATATAGTTTAGCTAAATATATGAATAGATTCACTTGATTAATGATAATGAGAAATTAATAAAGTATCACTTTTTGACCTTTTTGCTAAGATCCACTGCAGAACTTGATAAAAATATTTAAACTACATTAAAAGACACTGATGTTTTACTAATACACATAAGCCTTTGGAAAGAAACAGACCAAAAAGCTCTACAAGCTGCTACCAAAACCATTTCTGAGAACAAATTTCTGATAGGACGATGCTATTGTATGTTTCTAGTTGTTCCCCTGAAGCCTCATGTAAATCATGCGACACTCAAGCTTTCAACTCGAGATGGGGGTCAGAAGGGTGAAAACTACTAAACTGACAGCATGCACCTCCTCCACCCCACCTCAGGCCTGGCGGCCTCTCTTGGAGGTATGGAGCAGATCATCCTGGACAGAGTGGTTCAGTGTCTCAAGGTCTTGCTATGGAATTCAGGCTGCTTTAAACTGTGAAACCTCCAGTAACTGTGAGCTAAACAAACCTTTCCTTCCTTAAGCTTGCATGCTGGGTATGTGTCCCAGCAACAAGAGAAGAGTAACTGAGATAGATGATATCCTCAGAAAATGTATAGAAATTTTATACTCATGTACAATTATACACAGAGCTATAAACAGTTAACATTCACCTTTATTCTTTAATGAATTTTATAAATATTTCTCTTACTACATTGTACACAATATGAAGTTGTCTTACACATTGGTTTGTTTGTTTGTTTGTTTGTTTATTTATTTATTGCAGGACTGGGGTTTGAACTCAAGACCTTGCACTTACCAGGCAGGCAATTGTGCCACAGAGTTATCTCCCAAGTCCCTCATTTGTTTATTATCTTGTTTTAACACTAAAGTTTAACATCCTTGAGGGAAAAGAAACTTAGTTATTGAATTCAGTAGTATGCCTCTAGAGAGCAGAACAGTGCCAGGCAGATAGCATTTTCTTTATAGAATTTTATTAATCTGAGTGAAGTTAGAGATATAAAGAAGATGTAAACCTTAAGCCATTTGTTACTTAAGAGAGTACAAGACACATTGTAATGGTACAGGAAACAGAAAATTAAAGTAATTGTAACAAGTGTAAACATGAAACAGAGATCTATAATCTGATAGCAGTACTAATAGTGAACTAGCTTATTCATCTGGTATAGAGGCCATGTTCTCTAATGCCTGACTAATATGTTGAAATACTGCATGTTCCAAGTTATGGGTGCCACCTAATATTACAATTGAAAAATAGAAATATGATTCTAAGCTTTTTGATATCATAGCTATGAAGTATATTAAGAAACTACTCAAAAACAATCAGAATTTTAAAATATCTCATACTACAGTCGTGTAAAAAGTTATTATATTTGCAGGCAAAGTGCATTTTAAATCAAGACTGATTCAGAAAAATTAAAGTCACTACATCCTTGTAAAGGGAACAATCTAAGAGGAAGAAGTACCAATTATACATATATGTACTGGGCTGGCCAGATAAGACAATGTACTAGTGTGCCTGCTTAGGCAGAGTGTCATGGTCCCCAGCATGCCATGCTGACCTGGCCACTCTGGTACAATTATACAATGACTGAGACAAGGCATGCTGGCATGTGCCTGTAATCCCAGAGTTTGGGAGGCTGAAAACAGGAGAATCCCTGTAAGTCTCACCTGTGGAACGTGTCTCTGTAGACCCCATAGACTCTGTAACCCTGTATAAAATTTTAAAAAGGATGAATAAATAAATGTACCAAAAGCTAGTGTATCTAACTATATGAAAGTAATCTGAATAGATGAAAAATGAAATCAGCACTAATACAATTATAACAAGGGACTTTAATACTTCACTGTCGCAAAGAGACCACCTAAACAAAAGCTCAACAATAAAATATTAAATCTTAACCAAACTTTTCAGCAGATAGACTTAAGAGATATCTGTCAAGTAATCCACCCCACAACATCAGAATACACATTCTTCTCCATTACACATGGGATATTCTCCATAAAATACCACATACTAGTTCATAGAACATGTATAATAAGTAAATGCAGATGAATTAAAATTATCCTATGCATATAATCAGACCATACTGAAATGAAATTGGAAATAAATGGGAAAAGAAGGAACATAAACTTCATAAATACATGGAAAATAAATAAATCCCTCTGGAACAATCACTCGGTCACAAAAAAGTTAAAGAAGAAATTAGATAGTTTAAACAATTAATGCTGATACAACAAACTAGAACTTATAGGACACAATAAAAGTGATGAGAGAGATTTATAGTAGTGAATACTTACATCAGAAACCCAGAACAAGGCCAAATAAATAAACCATTGCTGAAACCAAAACTCATCTAAGGGAGGAAATTATATGGTTCAGATAACAACAGAAAGTCATGCAATGGAGACAAAGCAATGCTAGGAATCAGTGATAGATAGAAGAACTGGTTATTTTGAAGACTAAATGAAATTGGCAAACCAGTAGCCAAGCTTGTTAAAAGAAGGAAAGACTCATCCATGCAATTAAGAATGAAGAAGATGAAATCACAACAGACCCTACAGAAATCCAGAAGATCATCAGCATTGACTTAGAGAACCTATGTTCTATTAGGATGGAGATAACAGAAGAAGTGGACAGATTCCTAGATACAGATGAACTACCAAAGCTCAATGAAGAAGATACAAACATTCTAATTAAATCAACATAGGTCACCAAAACTGAAGATGTATTTATAATATCTTTGTTCTTTATCAACAAAGAAACGCCTGGGCAGATTCACTACTGAATTCTACAAGAAATTTAAAGACCGAATGTTATGCCTTCTCAGATGCTTTAAACTGAAAGGAAAGGGATACACCCACGTTCATTCCTGGAAGCAAGCATTACCCTGACAGCAAAACCAGAAAAGGGTCCAAGCAGAAAAAGATTCTTCTCCAACCAGAGAAGGAAAGATGTCTCTCTCTCTCTCTCTCTCTCTCTCTCTCTCCCCCTCAAAAAATAAAATAAAATAAACAAACAAACAAAAAACAGACCAATATCCCTCGTGAGCAAAGGTGAAGAAAGTCTCAGGGATTTATCCCAGGGATTCAAGGTTCAACAGAGTCAAACATATGAAAATCAATAAATGTAACACACCATATTATTAGCAGCAAGGACAAAAACCATATATATATATATATATATATATATATATATACATATATATATATATATATATATATATAATACCTGTGCATGATAACAAATCCTACAAAACTTTGGAATAGATGATGTTTATTTCAATCTGATAAAAGCCATCTTTGACAAAACCACAGCCAGCATCATACTTAAATGGACAAAAGCTGAAAATGTTCACTGTTAACACTTTTTCAATATAGTTCTGGAAGCATAAGCCAGAGCAATTAGATAAGAGAAAGAAATAAAGGAAGCAAGCATTGAAAGGGGAAGAATTTAAGTGACCATTATGTGAAGATGACATGACACTCTACATAGAAGACCCGAAAATACTACCAAAAGACTTCTAGATTTAGTAACCAAATTTAGTGGCATAGCTAGATAAAATGTCAGCACCCAAAACTCAATAGAGGGGCTGAGGAGATTCCTCAGCAGTCGAAGCCCCTGACTGATGAGTCCAAGGATCCAGGTTTTATTCCTGGTGTTGGATCCATGCTGGTCCAGGAACCTCAGGCACTGTGCTAGCCACCGAACCCAGGTGCAGTGCTGCACACATGTAATCCCAGGGCTAGGGAGGCTGAGACAGATGCATCAATGTAAGCCTGAGCTGTGTAGTGAGACTCTGTACCAAATAAGTAAATACATAATATTTTCAAAAATAGTAAAAAAATCAATAGCATTCCCCTATGTGAATAACAAACTCACACAGACAGATATTAGGAAAACAACACCTTTCTTATAACATCAACAAACAAGAGAAATACCTAGAAATCAAGTTAATGAGGGAAGTAAGAGGATTCTACTTTGATAACTACCATATGCTGAGGAAACAGAGTGAAGAAGATGGAAAGGTATCCCCTATTTGTGTGTAGGAAAAACCAATGTAGTGAAAGTGGTCATTCTCCCAAAATTGTTATACTAATTTAATGTAATGCTGATAAAAATTCCTATAACATATCTCAAAGAAACAGAGAAAACAATACCAAAATTCATTTGGAAACAGAAGGACCTAGGATGGCAAAAGCAATAATGAGCAATGAAAGTAAGGCAGGGGACATCAAAATCACGGATTTGAAATTATACTACAAAGCTACTGGAATAAAAAAAGCATGACATTAAAAAAAAAAAGTAGACTTAAAGATCAAAAAAGTAGAAGATGCAGAGATACTTCTAGTCATTCAATCATCTTTTCTTTGACAAGTGGGGCAAATGCATTCACTAGTAGAAAGATAGCTTCTTTAATAAATAGTGCTAGAAAATTGGCTTTCTATATGCCAAGGACTAAAACTAGACCTATAACTTTCAGCATGCAATAAACTAAAATAAAAATGGATTAAAGAACTGTTAAAATAGAAACTACATCTCCCACCAGTTTTGCCAATAACCCACTGTGATTATGGAACATTGGATTATGTATACAACTACTTTCTTTTAGCTCAATGAGAACAAATTTTTGTACCAAAAATGATTTGAAAAATTATCACATCTACACCCTGTGCTCTGTATAACTACTAGGAGGACAACAACCTGCATTGTGCCACATACTAGAAATGCACTACTAATGTGTTTTGAAAGTGTCACATTATTATTTCTTACTAAATGCAATAAAAATAAAATTAAAAATAAAATAACCCTACCACTTTGAGTGTAAAAAATTTTAAAATATTTCCTGAAGGATGAAATCGAATTTTTTAAAATGGCTGGCTCAGCCTGTTGTGGGGACGGGGCTGGCACAGCATGTGGTGCCAGGGATCAAACCACAGGCCATGTGGTTGGCTAAGCTTTCCTTAGCAGGCGCTTTAGACCACTGAACTATCTTGCTGGCCCAATAGCTCAGCGGATTTTTCTTTCTTTGGGGGTACCAGGGAATAAATTCAGGAACTTGCACTTACCAGGCAAACATTTATTCTACTGAGCCGTCTCCCTGCCTAGAACTCTTGATTACATGGATTTAAGCAAAGATTATATGAACAAAAACCTGATCACACAGGAACTATCACACACACACACACACACACACACACACACACACACACACACAAAATCAACATTTGGTATTTTGTCTTTTTTTTTTAAGTTTTTATTTTTATTTATTTATTTATTTAATTGTTTTCTTGTTTCAGAACTTTTGTTTATTTATTTATTTTTATGGCTGGCTCAGCTTGCTCTGAGGGCAGGGCTGGTGGGCATGTGGTGCCTGTGATAGAACCGTGGTCCCTGCAGCCGCCTAAGCTTTCCTAAGCAGGCGCTTTAGACCACTGAACCATCCTGCTGGGCCCCCGGTATTTAGTCTTATTAAAAGTATTTGCACAGCAAAATAATCCACCATCAGAGTGAAGAGACAACCTACAGTGTTGGAAACATTTTTCCAACTGTTCTACAAACCAATAGCTACTAACTAGGCTTTATAAAGTACTAAAAAAATAAAATCCTCAAATTTAAAGACTTGGTCCCAAAATAGGCATCTGAAGTGCACAGGCAATTCTCAGATGAAGAATAAACAGCAAATAAGTATGTGAAATATTCAACATTAAGAGATGCAAATGAAAATAATGCTGAGATTACATCACACTCCAGATGGAATGGCAATTATGAAGAAGTCATGAAGAATGAATGCTGGAGGTGTGAAGATAAAGAAAACCTCCATTATTGATGGGAGTGTAAAATGGTGCGATCACTGAAAAATTATTGTGTAGATTTCTCAAAAAAAGAAATCAGTAGCTCCCTATCACATATGCCTCATCTGTTTTCCTTCTTTGTATATTCCTTGAAGAATTTGGAGCATCACATCACTGCAATAATGCACCCCCACATTTACAGGAGCACAGTTTGTAGTAGCTGCCTCTTAGAAACAGCCCTGATGACATCAACCAATGAATGCATAAAGAAGATGTGTTTTTCCTGCACAGTTGTGTACTACTCAGCCATAAAGGATACATTTGGGAAGTTCCTGAGGAAATGGATACACCTTGAGACCATGTTCTTAAGTAAAACAAATCAGATGCTCAGGTGTAAATACCATGTTGTTCTCTCTGGTGTGAGAAGTCGAAAGTTTAAATTAGGATCAAATGTGTAATAAATAGTGGAGATAGAAATAAAATAGTCAAATGAGGAGAATGAGGGAGGCAGGAGGAAAAAGGAAGGAAGGGAAAATGAAAACTAAATGATAAAGGAAAGAAATCATGGAAACAAAGCTTTGAAAACTATGGAATGGAAAAGGAAGTAGAGGGAAAGTAGGGAAATTAGAAAAAAATCACAATATATCATGTACAGGTACCAATTCCCTATGATAAAGATGATCATTTTCTAGAACTAAATTATACCAATCAATTAATTAATAAAAACATGTTAGCCTACCAAAGACTAATGCATCTAATATAATCCTATCAAAATGGTGTTACCCTTGTTAATATGAACTGTCTTTATGATCATCTAAACTGCTACTCCTCTTCAAGGTCCCTAACCTACAGTTTAGACCTCAAGCATCACAATTCTAGGTGACAACTCATGTCTAAAAAATAATTTCCTAACACTTTTGCTGACACTTGGAGATTTGATGTATCACAAGTTCATTTAGGAAAATCCTTATTGTGAATGTAGCTCATACATTGTTGCAGGATATGTTGGCTTCACTAAGTGCATTTGTTGGCTCTGAAAAGATTAACCTTGAGCTGGTGAGATGGCTCCATGGTCTAAAGCCTCTGCCTAGGCAAGCCCACAAGGACCACAGTTTGATCCCTGGCACAATATGCCAAACAAACAAACAATTGCAAAAGCAGCTGGGTTTAGCCAGAGAGCTCAGTGGATTAAAGCCATGCTTAGACAGGTGCAGGGACCAGAGGTTTGATCCTGAGTGTGCCATGCCAGCCCGACCCTAGGGTGTACTATGGTGGTGACTGAGACTGGCTGTGATGGCATGCACCTGAAATCTCAGCACTGGGGAGGCTGAAAAACAGGATCACTACGAGTCAGATCTGTGTAGTGACACCCTGTAGACACTGCACTAAATACATAAAAGAGAAGGAAAAGATTAATCTCCACTTAAAGGATATAACTTTAACAGGTTTGTTAAACCATCAGTCTCACTACTTCCACACACAAAAGTTCTATGTCCATAAGATCACAGCGCCTATTCAAAGCTGGCTTCTGTGATAACACGCTTCTTTTCAATACACTTATGTACTTATCTTCAGGTTTCATTACAAGCTATAAACACATAATGCATATTTCTGAGTCAGGAAAATATCTTTAGCCTTCATTAGCATGCTGTTATAATAGCGTTAGGATTTTAGAATATTTGTAACCACTGACTTAATGATGGTTAGACTTAAGATATTTTAACTTTACAATGGTGAAAAAGCAACATCTATTTTTTTTAATCTTTTAGCATTGTATGGTCAATCACTTAGGACACTGGGCAGCAGCAGGATCCTAAGTCCCAGGCGGGAATGCAATATAGAGCACTGCATTGCTGATATACGGTGTTAGGTAGGTTGAAGGCATTAAATGCAATTTTCCCTTGTGATATTTTCAATTTAGACTGAGTTTATCAAGGCATAATCCTGTTATAAATGGAGAAGCACTGCATAGTGCTCTGCAGATAAGGTCTGGTTGCATAAGGAAGGCAATTACACAATGAAGCCTTTCATGTAAGTGTTCGCATTCATGAGTGACATGGCTTTGAAGGTGTCCTTTTAATAGTCAGGTGCTATCAGTGTGAGAGAATGAAGGAATTAGGCTTTTTAGGGGCACTTAGGCCACGAAGACTCCTCACAGAGGTTTCAGGTTGTGTGTGGCTGCTGAAAAAAACCATGTTCAACCTCACAGAATGAATCCTTTTCACCAGAAAAGCAAAGTGATGAGCGCCTTAATGTTCACTTCCCAGTTTACATAATTGTAAGAAAATAAAATTTCTGTCCGATGAGATCTGGGCACATATCTCCATGACAGAGCACTTGCCTAGCATGTGCAGGGCTTCGGGTTCCATTCCTAGCACTAAAAAACCAAGAAAACAAGAGCAATACCAAAATCCCCACAACTTTTCCCATGGTACTTTGTTATAGATGTACACGTAGATAAAGATAACGACTATAGCAAACATGAATACTTTATTGTTATTCTAAGGCAATAGTTAATGTCTACGCACATGCAATTTGAGTAAAAGCTCGCTTTCACTGGCTCCTTACTGGCAATGAAACTAGGAGCCCTTTTAGTCACTCACTTCTAATTGCCCACTTTTTTCCAGATTAGTTTCTAATTTTATTTTAATAGCTTTCTCATCTTTGGCTTATAGATTAAAAAGAGCTACAGGACTCTCATTGTCTTTACACACACACACACACACACACACACACACACACACACACACGCACACACACATGAATAAATGTATTTTTTTTTTTTCCTTCACTGCTTAACAAACCTAAACTTGGCAGGAAGAATAGGATTCCATTTAAATACCAGCTGCCCTCTCCACTAAAATAAGAGATTACTATTCTATCTGGATACTACATTGTTTTTAGCTCATACATTTATTATTCTACTGAATAATAAATTCCATTTGAGTTTCTACATAATAACACCTGTGCTAATTAAACAAAAATTGCATTGCTGTAGCTATGCCCCCTTAGGACAGTCATGAACTATACTTCTATTTTGATATTGTTCTTTTGATGTATTTGGGCTCACTTGAAAGTCATGACTGGTTGTTGAAACATCTATCCTTCTGCTCGTGCTACTGAAACCTTGTCACCACCAGACTTCAGTGCCTAGGGCTGGCATTTGGTCTTGTACTTTTCTACCTTGCAGCTGGGCTTCAGTGTTGCTCACCACCGAGTCCTCATATAAATAGATATCCTTAACGATTTGCACACATCTTGTGAGGGACAATAAAAGAGTACACAGACAGCGAGTAGCTTTCATTATTATTTGCTTACAGTGTGACAATTACCTTAAAGGGATGACGTATCTTTCACATATTGCCCAGTGTTCATGATTACCGAAAGAAAGCATCAAAGAATAAGGATTTGTTTCCTGTATTTTTTTTTGTTTGTTCTGTTTTCTCCAACATAAAAGATATATAAATGAAGATCTGGAGAAATTATGAATAGTCTGGATGAGGGATGCAAAAGTGTAATCCAAACATTACTTAAGATGCAGTGTAGCCATTCTCAGTGGGAGAGCAATTTTGTTTGTTTTTTAGTCTTATCTCTAGGTTGAAAGGAATTCTCTTCGTCACAAGCTGTGCTATAATTCTGTAATCTAAAGATAACCTCAGTTGAAATAAACAATCTATAAAATGCAATGCTTGCCTGCTGTTTGCTTTTCCAGCACAAAAATCTCTCTCACGAAGGCTGACTCTATCACTTCTCTGAATCTAATGTCTGCACATCTATCACTATCATCTATTTAATTATCTACTTGTATTTCTATATAAATGCCTAGAAAAGTGTTCTCAAAGTGGCACTTTTTAAAAAAATAATATCATGTCATCTGTAAATAATGACGATTTAATTTCTTCCTTTCCATGTCTTATTTCTTTTTTCTCTCTTGTCTGATGGCTCTGGATAATGTTTCAAGAACTAGATTGAATAGGAGTAATGATAATGGACACCCTGTGTCTTGTACCTAATTTTAGAGTAAAAGTTTCAGTTTTTTGCTATTTAGAGTGGCGTTGGCTATCAGTTTGTCATAGATGGCTTTTTATCAGATTGAGGTATAGACCATTTAATCCAATTTTCTGTAGGGCTTGCATAATGAATGACTATTGGACTTTGTCAAAAGCTTTTCCTGCCTCTGTTGTGATGATAATGTGCATTATGTTGTTTGCTCTATTGATGTTGCATATTACATTTAAGAATTTGAATGTGTTGAACCATCCCTGCATCCCGAGGGTGAATCCCACCTGGTCAGGGTGAATAATCTTCCTAATGATTTGCTGCATTCTATTGCTAATATATTGTTGAGTATTTTTGCATCTATGTTCATGAGGAGTATTGGCTTATAGTTTTCTTTTTCAGTTGGGTTTTTCTCTGTGTAATGATTGCTTCCAGGAATGAGTTAGAGAGAACTGCTTCTTTTTCAATGTCATTGGGACCAGCAAGATAACTCAGTGGTCTAAAGTTCCTGCTTAGGCAAACTTAGGCAATTTGCAGGGACTGTGGTTGGATCCCCAGCACTACATGCCACACAAGTCCGAATTCCAAGAAAGGCTGAGCCAGCACCCCTCCAAAAAAAAAAGAAGAAAAGAAAAAGAAAAATTGAGTTTTTTGAGAACTAGGATTAAATATTTTCTAGTAAATTCTAAATTTCTACTAAAATTCACCTGAGAATTCATTGGGATCTGGTCTTTTCTTTCTTGGTAAGTGTTTTACTACATTGTCAATTTCATTGATTCATATTGGGTTCTACAAAATTTTTATATCTTCTTGATGCATCTCTGGAAATTAATATATATATATATATATATATATATATATATATATATATATATATACTGGCAGGCACAAGTGCAAACACACTCAACCACTTATCTTTGATGGGGCAGAATACACTCATGGGAATAAAGATAGCCTCTTCAACAAATGTTGCTAGAAAAACTGGATTTCCACATGCTGAAGACCAAAACTAGACCCAGGTCTATCATGATATGTTAAAGTAAAGCCAAAATGGATGAAAAAACTAAACATTAAAGTAGAAACACTAATTCTACTTAAAGAGAAAGTAGGTAGAAATCTTGAAGGCATACAGACAGGTAGAAAGTTCATGAATACAAACTGACATGTCCAGGAAGTATTTCAAAGCATTAATAACTGGGGCCTCATTTTATTTAAAAGTTTTGGCACAACAGAAGAAATTCCCAACAGAGTGGAAAAAAATAGACCCTCACAAACAGGAAAAATATGCCTAACCAACCATCACTCAGACAAGGAACTTCTAACTAGAATATATAAAGAACTAAAAAAATCAATGCAGCCCACCAGATTCAAAGACCCAATCCAAATATGGGCAACTGAGAGGAATACACATTTTTCCAAGGAAGAAAAACAAATGGAAAAAGAAATACATGGAAAAATGTTCAACATCATTGATCATTTGAAAAATGCATATTAAACAACACTGATATTCTTTTTCCCTCCAGAAAGACTGGTCCTCATAAAGAAATCAATTAATAAAAAATGCGGGACAGGCTGTGGGGAAAAAGGAAGTCTTCTCCATCACTGATGAGAGTGTAGGGTGGTACAACCAATATGAAAATCAATGTAGATTCTCCACAGAAAACAAGGATTAGAAGTCAGATTTGACCCAGCGATTCCCCTTTCTTTTTTCTCTCTTCAGAGGCATTGAAAATATCATACCGCAATGATATATGTGCAGCCATATTTATAGCTACGCAAGTTGTCATAGCTAAATCTTGTAAACAACCCCAATGCCTATAAACTTAGGAATTGATTAAAAAAAGATATTACACAGTGGAGTATTACTCAGCTATAAAGTAAAACATGAAGTTTTTATAGGTAAATGGGTGCAACTAGAGGTTATATGCATATGTGAAGACAATCAGACACATGCGTGTAAACATTGTAGTGCCACCCTAGTTTAACAACCTGAAAGAGTAATAAAACCTGAAAGATGAGCTTCCCAGATAGCTCAGCAGACTAAAGCACCTGCTTAGGTAAACAAATGGCCTGAGGTTCTATCCCCAATGTGCCCAGC
Source organism: Myocastor coypus (assembly GCA_004027025.1). NCBI lineage: Eukaryota > Metazoa > Chordata > Mammalia > Rodentia > Myocastoridae > Myocastor > Myocastor coypus. The sequence continues at coordinate 11,840 of PVJA010005043.1, read as the reverse complement.
TAGTACATGTACTACCTGCTTTGCTTTGCTGTTTACATATCAAACAAGTCTGTAGAGAGAGAGGGAGTGGGCATTATTCATTCCATGCTTTTTTCAATCTCAACATTACAGACATTTTAATCCAGAAATTTTTTTCTGTCTTGTGCATTGTAGGATCTTTAGAGAATGTTGTGGTCTCTGCAAATGAGATTTGAGCACATCTCTCCCTGGCATTTCCAGGTGTGCCAGGATATTTCCAAGTGTCTTCCAGGGTCAAAATCCCCCAGGTCGAGAGCCTCTGATCCAACAGGGCTATTAACTCCTGGGATAGAGTGCAGAAAGCTTATACCACTGGGGAGAAAGGTAGACCACACAGTCTCTATGCACGAGAAAGCCAAAATTTCAGTCTTTAATTTTTCAAGCCCAGAATATGAAGGTCTCTGTGCCACTGCATACACAATCTCATTCCCAGATTTCTGAATAAAGCCAGAGAATATGGGGAATTTTAGTGTCCATTTGTAACTTCCTTTTTAGTCACCACCTTCTGTTCTAAACTCTGAGAAATGCCTATTAAATCTTTTTTTATTAATGCAAGGGTTTCTTTTTTTAAATTTTATTTATTTTTTTTTTCTTGTTTCAGAACCTTTGTTTGTTTATTCATTCATGTTTATGGCCAGCTCAGCCCACCCCAAAGGCAGGGCTGGCACAGCATGTGGTGCCGGGGATCGAACCACTGTCCCTGAAGCCGCCCAAACTTTCCCAAGCAGGGGCTTTAAACCACTCAGCCATCCCGCCGGGCCCCCCATTACATCTTAATTGCAGAACATTTCTCCCCACTTCAAAGACTGCTATCCTATAGAAACTACCACGGAGCTCCAGTTTCTGAGTTGGATAATACTAATTTCTAATTATGTACAAATAAACTGAGACACCAAAGCAAGTCATGTTTGACCTGAAGTGTCTGATTTGAAGCTAATAATCATTAGTCTGCAATACGATCAAAGGTTTAGCCACCTACATGACAAGCAAAAGCAACATCTGCTAACCCATAGTCTTACTTGTTCAAAAAAGGTCATTTGTGTTTAAGTAATTACTGCCATAAATGAATATCAGATTATCAAAGGGTTTCAAAAATCATTTTGGATACTCTCCCCACAATCTCAAACCTCTGCCTCTTCTATATGCTAGATATTTTCCTTTATGGCTTCAAAGGTGCCATTACATCATTTCAGTTAATTATGAAAGAAATGAGGCTAATATTGGCTATATTTAGTTGTATCCTATTCTTTGTTTTGTGATGCTAAATCTCAGAATGTTTCATATTTGTACAAATGTTCTCAAAGGTGAAACAGAGCAAATCTATCCTATTTTAGAAAATTGAGGGAATAGAGAAAGATTGGTGTACTCCTAAGTGGGCATTGCACATGAACTGCCTGGCCATATCTCCTTTTGTGTAAAAGTGCCATGCATCTGCTGTGAAATTTACTCATGTTGGCAAAAAATAAAATGTTAAAGTTATTACTCATTTCGACTGGCTAATGACACAACTGTCATACAGAAAGCCTCGTTTGAAATTGATGCATTATGAAACACCTGTACTCATTTGACCCTTAAATCATTTGGACCCCTCAAGGCAGCTCCATTATCAGTGTTACAGAGATGAGAGACTTGAGGTTCTGAGAGTGTGAATACTGCATGAGAAACACTTCGTGATACTATTGACAGACTTTGAATTATACCAAATATGTGAAGGCTTACGTTTAATCCTCTAAGCAGCTCCAGAAGTAAGGACTATTATTTTTCTCATTTTACTTAGGCAAAACCGAGGCTCTGAGAAACAGGTTGCTCATGCTCAAAATATAATAATTTGTGAAATCATGGCACAAACACCCTTTTAAACTGAAATGTCACCTCTAGGTTCTACATCCTTCCAATGAGCCAATTGGGTCAGAGACTCTAGAGCTCAGTTATTTTACTTGTGTTTAGTCTATTTATATTACTTTTTTATTTTTATTTTTTTTCTTGTTTCAGAACATTTGTTTGTTTATTTATTTATTTTCATGGCTGGCTCAGCCTGCCCTGAGGGCAGGGCTGGCATAGCATGTAGTGCCAGGGATCGAACCACAGTCCCTGCAGCAGCCTAAGCTTTTCTAAGTAGGCGCTTTACACCACTGAGCCACCCTGCCGGGCCCCAGTCTATTCATATTATGGTTATTTTTTTATTTTATTAAATGTGAGATTCTATTTTCACCTTTCTACTAGAAATTTCTACTGGAGTTCCTTTAAGGCAAGATTTTACACAGTTATCTTTTATCAGATGATTCGAGGGCCTGCAAAAATCTGATTTTGCCATTGGTCCTCTGGTTCTGAACAAGGAGAATTAGTGGAAAGTGTAGAAGCTGGCCATGAAATCTATTTAGTAGGACAGAATTCCATGTATTTCCTTGATTAAGCCTTGCTCTCCCTTATCTCTCTTTTGAGTCATTGGCTCAATGGTCTACCATAAGCTAGAATTACATCTTACGCTGATAGTGAAGCCAGTGAGGAAATAGAAGCTGAAGAGGGCTCCTGCGCTGTGAAGGCCAAGAACATTAAATCTAGCGGAAGACAGGGAATGGAATAAGTAAAGGGGCCTGCAAAGAGCATGAAGAAATCTGAGAAAACAAGTTAGAGATCAAGTTTGAAGCTATAGCATGATGGATTTATGAGAGCTAAGAGACCAGGTCAGAACAGTCATATTCGCAAAACGATAAAATTTTAGGCAAAACTGAAATACAAGGCCAATGTCATTCTGAGTCATAATGATATACTATAATTTTTCATTTTTTTACAGAAAGAAAATTTATTTATTTATTTTTTGTTCCTTATTTTTACATATACATTTTATTTTCATTTTTTAAATTTCAAATCAAGATGATAAGTAACTGGCCACAATTTTACATATAGTTAGATTTCTAAATATGTCAAAATGTGTAACTGCTTTTATCATATTCTGTAGAGATGTGTTAGAATACCAATAATTGATAGAAAATACCAATCCCAAGTTAAGTCTAAGTTGTTTGATACTCAGAAAGACAGTGATATTATGCTCAAATACCTATTTTATAGAGTAATAGTATCACTAGGCTTTTCTTTTGAAGGGTTAAGAATATAAGTTTATGGACCAAAAATTAGAGAAAAACAAGGGCTACAAGGGTAGCCAATATTTTTGGCCCTATCCCTTCAAGGCCAGTGAGGACTCAGGACATAAGAGAACCTGCGCTATATCATCCTATAACTCAGTGGTTTCCCAAATTTTCTGTTCAAGGAGATTATGGGGCTACAGAGGAAAGGGACTGAAGATACATAGTGTGCCAAAGGTGAGTCACTTAGAAAGAAAACATTCTCTCAGGCTTTTCAGAGAGAGCAGACTGGTCAGGGAATAGCCGTGACTCATCCAGATGGCTGACACTGACAACAGTTCTACAAAGCACTGTTACATGGTTCCAAAGTAAATTCTGAGGGGATTTGACTGACCTTGAGAGATACAAAAGTTACATGTTTTACTATACAGATCATGATTAAGTTTAACCACTTAACCCTTAACCACCTAGCAGAAAAGTTTGACCACAAGGCATAAAATGGAAAGCTATATTAGAATGACCAGCTGTAAAGGGCTTAAATCAACAGCTTCTAACATTGCCAGTTTTACCAATAACCCTTTGTGATTATCGGACACTGAATTATGTATACAGCTACTTTCTCTTAGTTCAATGAGAAGAAATTTGGTTGTACCAATTATGATTTGAAAAATTATAACACCTACATCCCAGGCTCTATAGTATAACTAGTAGGAGGAAAAAATATGTATTGTATCAAATACTGAAATGTGGTATCAATGTGTTTTGAAACCGTTGCATTGTTATACATTATTATTTGTTATTAAAAGTAATAAAAGAGATGATAAGTAAACAACAATGGTTGTTATATTGCATATTGTTATCTTTAAAGTAACTGTTCAGATTATATATATATATATATATATATATATATATGCAAATGGTCATACAAGATTTTTCTGAGAGAAATGTGTCTGACTTCATTATTTATTATTTTACTAAACTCCTGACATTTTGAAGTTATATGTTAATCTACTCATTTTTGTCTTGCTTATTTTGTCAAAGGATGCAATGACTTCCGCTACAAAAGATAACTTAAGTCTATAAATGTAGAACTATAAAATATTAACACGTTTTGTATTTTGCAATCCCCAGTCGGTTATGCCTTCCCTGCCCTGGGGGATGCTAAGATGGCAATAGAGACTGGGTACGGGATGGCATTCACCTGTAATCCCAACTCTTGGGAGGCTGGAAAACAAGTGGATCACTCTAGAAGTCCAACCTAGTAGGGAGAACCTGAACACCCTGTAGACACTTTCCTAAAAATTACACACAAGAAAGCAAGCAAACAAACAAAAAAAATCCAAGTTTTGTAGTTTTGAATACATTTTATTATTCTAGAAAATATGAGTGGGAAATACAGCGAATGTTCACGTCATTCCCAATTCTTTCATTTTATATGTCTCACCTTCCATTTCTTCATTTGTTACTCTCTTGCATTATTATGGTACGTTTTTATAATTAGCAAATGCATATTATATCATTTTTATCAATTATCTTCTTTACTTTAAAGACTAGTTATAACCAGTGTTCACATAGTTTTTGAATTAGCCTTTCCCTTATAACTGAGATACTTATTTATGAGTGAAATAATTTCTGTGTTTAAGGTCAGACTCTTGAAATTCATTCTTAGAAATGGGAACACAAGTCTTTGATAAATAAATTACTCAAGTAACACAAGCAGCCAAGAATAAAGGAGAGAGAAAGGGTCATGTGTTGTGTCAGTCAGTAACTTCTGGGAATGAAACATGTTGGCAAAATCTCCTAGCATCAAAACTACTTACATTTGGGCAATTTTATTCATTACGTCTTGTTTAATCCTGAAAACATGCTGTGAAAAGTAGTTCTTCTATTCCCACTTTTGTGGAGGAAGGGAATGAATTGAGGATCTACTGAGTGTCTCAAGGTCTAATCGGTGTGATATGGCAACAGTTAGCTTTAGACCCATACCTTCTAATGTCTAGACTGGTGTATGATTTAAATGAACTTTCATCCTTAGAAATGAGAGCTAAGACATAAATGATGATGGAAATCACCAAAATTTTATCTAATAAGTGAAGTTTATAAATTGAAGGAAGATGGGTGTTGGCGTAGGCCAGAACATTTGGAGAAGCCTTCATTCTGAAGATAAAACTTTTACTAAGTTTGAAGGACAGACAGTACTTGGAAGAAAAAGAAAGAAAAAAAATCTTAGAAATAGGGATTTAGTTAATCCTTAAAAATGTCCCAGTAACTTCTTTGAACCTCTAGCTTATTCATTTCACAACTAAGTATTAAGTAGTTCTCTAACAGCATCCTATACCCTTTCTGAATTTGTCTTAACATCCTTAACGAAATAAATGCCCAACCTTTGGAAGAATAGCGTGTCTTTTTATACCAAGATTTGTCAGCGTACAAAAGCATTTGTTTCCTATTTTGGTTATGGTTTTTGTCTTAACCTCACAGAAAGAACTAAGAACTTTATCTCTATTATAAAATCCAAACATTAAGCTTAAAGAAAAAATCAGAACCAAGCTTTTCTCCAACATTCCTTAAGCACCAAACAGTTGTTAAAAATATCTTTAGGCCACAAATTATCCTTTAATTTTTTTTTCAGTTTTTAATGTTAACAGTCAAGATATTTTCTAATGTTAACTATGGAAATCCTATAAAACATTTATAGCGTAGGATTTCTAATCCTAGAATGAGAAAATATGGAGTGAGATGCGGTTTGGCTTGTGATATCATCAAATTCTCATCTCTCAACTATCACAAAATCATTTATATTGCAATCATGGGGTAATGCCACAGAAATTCACAACTCAGGCAAAAATGGCTGAGAAATTTTTTAAAGTGACTTGTGAGAAAAGAAGCACTAGGAAAGAATAAAGAGGAACTTAGCTATCTAAAATAGTTTTCCTTGGTATAACTGTATAACATTTTTGTCAATACCTTCTTCTTCTTCTTGTTACAATAACTACTAAAAACACTGAAACATCACCTAGGATTTGGAGGCAGATTTATTTTATGTCAACAGGCAATGAGTGGAATTATTCTCAAAATAGCAGATGGGATCTTTCCCATTTTGCAAGATGGTGGGTGAAAAAAATTGAGAAGTGAGACACTAAAGAGAAGAAACCTGAAGTCAATAAGGCTGGCTGCCAGTGGTATTGGTAAAAGTGATAAGGTCAAGACAAAAGTGTTCAAAAAGGGCATCCCCACTGCAGCCAAAATCCTGTCCTCATTAGAGGATTTGGAAGATACTCCTGATCTGCTATGTTAAAGTAGGATCAATAACAGGGTCATCAGTGACAGCTTACTGGGGAGTTTTTACCTAAGGTGCTTTCAGGAAGAAACATAATTTTGGCCAGACTGTTTTGTAACATTATTTCATTATGTTGGTTTTCAATTTTATATGCTTTGGGAAGACTTAAGTCTTATTTCAAATCTTGGCTTCTCAAAAATAAATAAACCAAAAATAGTCAAATAAAAAAATGTTTTGCATAGTACAGGAAACAAAAAACAGAATGAAGGAACAACTTATAGAATGGAAAATCACATTTACAAAAATACATATAACAAGAATTTAATATCTAAAATACATGAAGATTTCAAGTCAGTAGTAAGAAAATGAATAATGGGCACCTATATCAAATACATATAGATATTTCTCGAAGAAGACATACAGAGAGTTTAGACAGAAATGTTCAACATAACTAATAAACTGGAGTATGCAAATTAAAGGCATAATGAAGTATCACTTCAGACTAGTCAAGGTAACCATTATTATTTTTTTTAAAGAATTTGTATTTTTTTATTTTATTTATTTTTTTCTTGTTTCAGAGCCTTTGTTTGTTTATGCGCTCATTTTTATGGCTGGCTCAGCCTGCCCCGAGGGCAGGGCTGGTGCAGCAAGTGGTGCCGGGGATAGAACCGCAGTCCCTGAAGCCGCCCAAGCTTTCCCAAGCAGGGGCTTTAGACCACTGAGCCATCCTGCCAGGCCCCAAGGTAACCATTATGAGAAAGGCAAAAGATGACACAAGTGGGTGAGGACTGTTTTTGTTTTTGCTTGTTATTTTTAATAGCAAATGAGAACTAAATAGGTGTAAGTAAAATCTTTCAGAAAGCTGAAGAAAGAGAAGAATTTCTGGTAGCAACAGGGATTGGACATGGTGGCTCCGACTTAGAGTTGGGAAGCCAAGTATGCAACAGGCAAACTAATTTAGTTGGAGAAATATATGTTAGTGTTACGGTTTATGTCTAGTTGTCCCCTCAAGGCCTCATGTAGTCATTGGGCGGGGACTTCTATAGATTGAGATTTGACTCATGAGTCACTGGGATTATGTGTTTTAGTACTGGTGGGATTATCGGCTGGAAGTATGGGTGTGGTCTAGGGTGAATATCCTAAGGCAGAGAGCCTGATAGGAATATAAAGAGAGACAGAGTGACAGACTAGAGCTGTTGCTCTCCTGCCCTGTTTGGTTGGCTGCCTCTATCACCATTTTGCTGTTCCACCGCCATGAACTGGATGCTGTCAGCCCTGTTCCACTCAGCCTTGGGCCAGCCGAATATGGACTAAAACCTCCATGAACTGTGAGTTAAATAAACCTTTCCTTCCTTCATTTTGAGTGTCAAGTATTTGTCCCAGCAACAAGTAAAAAGTAACTAAGACAATTAGCTATTGGGAATTTGGCTTAAAATAATCCCTATGACATTCACCACCATAGTGTCTTGGGTCTGGAAAGAGGCTTCTCTAAGACAAAGTCTATCAATCTATCTTTCTGCAAATGTAAGGAGCAAAGGGTAACCCCTGAGAGTGTATTGTATGTCTAGACATGCTGCATCACAGGGTCGGTGATCCAACATCCTGGAAGCACAGAAAGCATGCTATGATAAATGTCCTGTGAGCATCAAAGCATCCAGAAGATTATTTTATTTCCTCATAATCAAGTAAGCATATAATCAAAATAAGTTTTATCCATGGTTAAATCTCTCATCTTGGTCCCAGCAGGATGGCTCAGTGATCGAAAGCACCTGCTTAGGAAAGGTTGGGCGGCTGCAGGGACCACGGTTTGATCCCCAGCACCACATGCTGCGCCAGCCCTGCTCTCCGGGCAGGCTGAGAGGGCCACAAAAATAAATAAATAAACAAACAAAAGTTCTGAAACAAGAAAGAAAAATAAATCTCTCATCTTGGTCTTCTAAATATGTATCAGTTGTAATGCCTTTTCAATTACTATTATACTCCATTTAAAATAATTTTTAAAAGGTGAAAAGAAAGACAAGAAAATAATTGAGGTTTATTGAAAGCAAGTGTTAGTATTCAATTATTTATTCAGTCTTTCATAACTGTACATGTTAATCAGAGCAACAGATTTGATGATAAAAATAAGAAATGTGACAACCATTGTTAATTTGCTCTTCTTGTTTTGAAAGTCTGTAACATGTATATTTTGTTACCTTGTTTCTGCTATTTGCTTTTGCTTTTACTCTTCAAGATAAAATAAATTTAAAAGAAAAACACACAAATAAAATAAAAATAAAAATTATTACTTTCATTTATCACAAGTGTAATAAAACATGTAATAGTTCATGAAAAAAATAGATGCTGCATGCTGACATTTGTGTACCTTGGCCTGCTTTCTTATCTACATTTCTACCTTCACTTCCTTTTGAGTAGTCAGCCTACTTTAGCTCAGTCCTTTTCTGGAGCCATACTTGCCAACACAACCCAAAGACAAATGAAACAACTTGGGTCTTCAAAAGTCTTTGTTCTCTTAGGATTGAAGCATAATTTTCTTTCATAACAAAAATCATGCCATCATTCCCCTTAGGGTCTTCTACTAGCACCCTATGTATGAAACATAACTGACCTTTTTGTCTCAAATTATTATCACTTATCTGTGTCTCTTTGCAATGGATAAATTTATTGATGCTTTTTTAATTCAATTCATTTCAAAGGTTCAAAATCTTTTACTGGCTCTAATTTAACTCACTTGATTCTTTTATTCATATTATAAGGGCATTATAATAACAATGATTTATCCTCCTCATGTTCCAGAGGAAGGCTCCCCCCTGCATGATTCTATAAATTTACAAGATTAAAGGCAAGTAACCTGTAAGAGGGGGTTACTTCCTCAGTTAACTGAGAAGAGCTTCAGCACAGCCATTTAATCAGGGTTCTTCTGTGACTCTCAGGCTTGCCAGAAAAGGTCAGATTGGGACAATGTGCAGGCTTATGTGAACAAACCTGTTTCAAAAGTCTAGATAACAATTTCTCTGACATATACAACCAGGTAGATAACAGTGTGTGTGTGTGTGTGTGTGTGTGTGTGTGTGTGTATGTGTGTGTTTGTGTGTGCATAAGTATTTTAAATTGTACTACATCCGGTGACTTGTTTTCAAAAGACTGTGAGAGTGACAGACCTTCACTAATCCCACATGATGTTTCTTAGTTCCCCATATTTCACTAAATATAGCTCTTAAAGTACTTTCAAGCTTTTTTCAGTCTTTTGGCCTAAATTTTTATCTCTTCTCATGTTGATTTTCTTTTCTCTGGTGCATACTCAGTTTGAGCCTGTGTTGAACTCCTGAAAGCCGTTTAGATGTCTCCTTTCATAAGCAACTTGTTTATATTCTTTATCTGTGTACCATTTGATCTTTCAGCTTTTCCTTCTAACTTGCCTGGATTTTGGGTAGATTCTAGATGCATTTTCTTTCTTTTTTGTTTAAAAATGTATGTATGTATGCATGTATGTATGTATGTATGTATGTGTATGTATGTATGTATGTATGTTATAGCCGGCTCAGCCTGCCCTGGGGGTGGTACTGGCACAGCATGTAGTGCTGGGGATCAAGCGAACCACGGTCTCTGTAGTTGCTTAATCTTGCCTAAGCAAGTGCTTGAGACTGCTGAGCTATCTTGCCAGCCCCTAGATCCATTTTCATCGATAGAGGCTTATGTGAAAATTAAGAAATACTTGCACAATATTTATACTATTCGATATGATAATTACTAGCCTCACATGACTAAGTAGTGTTAAAATGTAAATGTAACTGAGGTACTGAAGTTTAGTTCTGAATGTAATTCAAATTTAAAAATAGTCATTTTTTTCTAGCTACTATTAGCCCACTAGATTATATTATTGTTTTAGAAATCATAAGCAACTATTTTGATCTCATTTTTTTGAAAAAAAATTATGTCCTCACTTATAATTTGTTTAATAGACATTTTTTCATTTATTATTTTTTACATATTTATTTTTGTATTTTATGAAAGGGTCTACAAGGGTGTTCAGGGTCTCACCGCTAGATTGGACTTGTACTGATCCACCTGTTTACAGCCTCCCAAGAGCTGGCATCACAGGCATGTGCCACCACACCTAGTCTCATTTGCCAACTCAGGGCACCCTGGGGGTGGGGCAGGCATGGTAGGCCTGAGGATCGAACCCCTGGTCCCTGAACCTGCTTGCAGGTGCTTTAATCTGATGAGCTATTTTGGCAGCCCTTCTAAATTTCATTTCAGTAAAATCTGTAAAATTTTGGCCTCTGGCATTCAATTTTTCCTCTTTTTATGGATTTATTACCATCCATATGGCCAGTAATGTCTCATTAACTTATGCTCCCTGTTTATGTTGTGTCATTTTACTGATTGTTTTGGCTTGAGCTTTACTACTCTTTGTTTTCCTTTATTGCAAAATGCTGGACAATTAATTTTAGATTTTTCTTCTTTTTCAGTGTAGGTACTAATAGGTGTAAGTTATCCTCTAAGCACTGTATTAACTGCAGCTTATAAATTTTCACAAACATTTTCACTTTTATTTATTTCAAAGCTTCTTCTTTTTCTTTTTTTTTTTTTTTTTGGTATTTTTAAGGAAGGATCTACAGGCTGTTCAGTCTCACTACTAGATGAGGCCCATAGCGATCTGCCTGTTTACAGCCTCCCAAGAGCTGGGATTATAGGAGTGCCACCACACCCAGCCTCAATTGCCATCTCAGCATGCCCTGGGGGTGGGGCCTCCATGGCAGGCTGGGGAATTGAACCGCAGGCCCCTGTGCCTGCTTGCAGGTGCTTTAATCCCGTGAGCTGTTTCACAGGCCCTCATTTCAAAGTTTTTATCTCGTGGTTTCTTTAAAAATCCTTTGTTTAGAATTATATTATACAATTTCCATAAATTTGTAACTTTTTAAATATCCTCTTCTTTTTATTTTGATGTAGTCAGATAACATTTTTTTTTTGTTTGTTTTTAGATACCAAGGATTGAACTTGTGACTGTGCCCGTGCCAGGCAGATGCTTAGCCTTTTTAGGATTTCAATTATTTATAATTATTGAGATCTGCTCTGCGGTACACAGATGATATGCCTTGGAGAAATTTATAGATACATTATGAGAAATACATAATTGTCTGTTGTCAGACAGAGATATACAGATGTCTATTAGGGTTAGTTACTTAATAATGTTTTACAAGCTTTCCATCGATTTGTTATTTTTTTTTTTTTTTTTTTTTTTGTCTTTTTTGAGACAGGGTCTCGCTATGCAGTTGAGGCTGGCCTTGAGCTCACTTTTGTAGCCCAGGCTGATCTCGAACTCACATCTGATCCTCCTGCCTCAGCCTCCCAAATGGCTGGGATTACAGGCGTGAGCCACCACGCCTGGCCGATTTGTTATATTCTACTTCATTATTTTGTCTTTTTCAAATTGTTAATTCTTTTTTTTTTTTTTT
>PVJA010005042.1:69708-81683 GCA_004027025.1 Myocastor coypus | reverse complement strand
AGGGAATGTTTTGTACCAGTGATAAAGAAAATGATGAGGACAATTCATTTTCCACATATGAAGTATACAGTATAGAAGGGGTGAGTTCTGCACCCCTGAACAATGAGTATGATATTGATGACACAAAAATCTTTTGTCACCTGTAGCCACAGCTGTAGACACTTAGACCACAGCTGCAGTGGACTCAGCCAGAATTATTATTTTTTTTTGTCTTTTTGAGACAGGGTCTCGTTATGTAGTTCAGGCTGACCTTGAGCTCACTTTTGCAGCCCAGGCTGGTCTTGAACTCTCACCAATCTTCCTGCCTCAGCCTCCCAAGTGCTGGGATTACAGGCGTACACCACCATGCCTGGCTCAGCCAGAATTAGTGACCATGCTAAAATTATTCTGTACTATCCAGTTCCCTAGGAGGTCTTTTTCAAGCAGGGTAACAGTTAGCTCTCTTCTCAAATGAAAGGGTTCCATTTTGCACTCTTCAGCCTGTCATGACTTTAGTCCTGCTGAGTCACGGGATGCCTGCAAGGCATATTTCTTCTCTCTATTCCAAATATTTGGTTTCCTTTTAATAGCCCTGATCTCTTCAATGAAGAAATTTCTTTTAGCATAACATGACACTTAGCTCCTTTCAAGTACAACTGAAGTGTTCCAAATATTTATTCCCTGCTTTGGAATCCTCTTCAAACTAAACATGCCAAAAATATGTAGCAATAACCATACTATAGCTTAAACAATGGGCAACCTTGAAGTTTTTCAACCAGATCAGTAAATTCACTCCTTAAATTCAGCCTTCTAGAAATTCTTAGAACAAGATCAAAAGGGAGACAAATTATTTGCCAGAATGTAAGATGTATAGTCTCTAGTTTGTGTTACAAAGCATCTTCATCTCCAAGTGAATATTCTTATCCTTCATTTAGTATTCACATTTCTATCAGCATTCTAAGCCTCTCATTTCTGACCAGAACTGTCCATCAAACTTTGGTTGTAATATTCTATGCTGGGTTGGCCTCCAGCTTCAACCCTCTTCCAAGTCCTTTCCACAGTCTTATTCCAAAGTCTTCTGAACTATATGGTCAAGAGTAGAACCAGCAAGGGCTCCACCTCTTTGGTACCAATTTTTTTTTTTTTTGTCTTTTTGAGACAGGGTCTCACTATGCAGTTGAGGCTGGTCCTGCGCTCACTTTTGTAGCCCAGGCTGGTCTCGAACTCGCACCAATCCTCCTGACTCAGCCTCCCAAGTGCTGGGATTACAGGCGTGAGCCACCACGCCCGGCTGGTACCAATTTTAAATTAGTTAAGATTTCTAATTTCTGTAAGAAAGTATCTCATACCTACACTTTAAAAGGAGAGAGGCCTATTTGGCTCACGGTTTCAAAGGTCAGCTGGCCCCACGATGCAAAGGTCATGGTGGAAGGATGTGGCACAGGAAAACTTTTCAGTTCAGTATTGAACATGATTGGCATGGCGCCTGTGCTCCTGGCAAGCACAAGGGCCTGAGTTCAATCCCTGGTTACACACACACACACACACACACACAAATCCAATATAGATCACACATATATTTCAAAATTGATGTGTATGATACTGAGCCTCCATTTCATGAAAGTAAAAATGCACATTTTTTTTGGTGCAGGTCTTACTACACAGCTTAGACTTATAGTGATCCTGCTGATCTTAGCCTCTTCAGCACTGAGACTACAGGTGTGTACCAACACACTCAGACTTGGTTGTCAGCTCAGCATGGCTCGAAGTGGGGCCAGCATGGCACGTGGTGCCAGGGATCGACCCTCAGCCCCTGAGCTTGCCAAAGCAGGTGCCCACATTTGTAAAAACATATTTTTTCTCTTAGTTATGAAACGCAGTGAGTGATCAAAGTATTATCCTTTCCTCTTTCTTCATCAACTACATTGATGCACCTGTGGATCACAGGTCTACAAAATGCAAGATGAAGTAAACCATTCCTCCCTTAATTTTGTGTTCAGGGTATTTTGTCCCAGGGACATGAAAAGATATCAAAACAACTCATTACAATTATTTGTTTAAAAATTTGTTATTTTCCCTCTAATACAAGAAAAATTGTAAATACTTATATTTTGCAAGTAATTCATTGAGACCTATTCTGTCAAACAAATGACATCTTCAGATAAAAATCACTGTATTTAACCTTGTTCTAAGAAAAACTCAAGAAATCTATTTGATTATTTTTGCTAATCAATTGAACATTGGAAAATCATTATATAGCTGGGCGTGGTGGCTCATGCACGTAATCCCAGCACTCGGGAGGCTGAGGCTGGAGGATCACTGTGAGTTCGAGACCAGCCTGGGCTATGAAAGTAAGCTCAAGGCCAGCCTCAACTGCATAGTGAGACCCTGTCTCAAAAAGACAAAAAAATCATTATATAGTTGTAAAGTTATGGACTGATCATTTATAAATATTTTTGTGGTTTATTATATGTTAATATTTGGAAATGAGACAACCTGATAGAATAAAAATGATAATTTTGCTGCATTTCAATGGATATCACAAAGGATGGTGTTAATATCTCTGGAAAACACAGTAATATGTTAACTGAATTAATCATTTTCCTCAGGAAATTTACTATATAATTAATATTAGAAAAGTGCTTAACTTTTAAATATCATTTTTATAAAGAGGAATTTTTTTCAATAACATTTTAATGTGTGCATAAATGGTATATTTAGTTACAAAAGACAAACTAGGGAAAGAGTTGATCATATTAAAATATAATAAATAATAAATAATAAATAATAATAGTTTGTCTCTTAGCATTCAGATTCCATGACTTTCAAAACACACATAAATTAAAGATGTTTTTATAGATGTAAATAAATATATCTTATGGAAGCGATATGAGGTAGTATTTTGTATTGTAATGAAAACTAACTCTGTTATGTTTTTCAATGGGAATATGTTATTGCAAAGTTGTCTCGATCCCTCATAAACCTCACTTGATATTGGACGTATAGATTGTTCTTAAATAACCTAAGAGACTAGATAGACAGAAATAGTTTAGTAATCCTTTCTACTATTGTCAATGTTATTTAAAGAAGTTACTTTCGATATTCTGCATCCCCTGATGACATGTGTGTTTAGTAGAATTAGTCCCCAGTGACACTGAATTTTCACAGCTATGTTAGGTCACTGATGTATTCATTTTACTGAGCAGCAACGAACTGTCTTTGTTTTCTTCTGTCATGAAGGAAAGAATACTTTTATGGAAGAGGTCGTGGGTGTTCAGGACGCTATAGCCATACACGAGAACAGTCTGTCAGACTGCTATTTTTCCCCAATGGGAAAAAAAATTCTGCTTTTATTTCCCAGATTTTTCTCTGCATGATCTGGTTGCTGTGGGGATAGGACTATTCATAATTAATGAATTTAATCTATCAGAAAAGGAAGAAATGAATCAATGGAGAATGTTTGAATTTACTCTTCCTCAGTGGTTATGGATAGTTTATCTTTACAGCTCAACCAGAAACCTAAATCCTAAAAACTACAAAAATCAGAAGTTTCATCCTTTCTTTTATCTACCCAGTCTTCTGCACACTATGTGAAGTCACATCCACACCACCAGGAAATAGCACAGCTGGGCTAGGGCAGGCTTCTAAGTCGTGCAAACCAGACTGCCAATTTTAAATCTGTGGCATAGGCATGAAGCCCCACATTAGTGTACTTGCCTAGCACATGTGTCGTCCTGCGCTAGAATCCTGGTACCACATACACAAAAATAACAAAAAATGAAAGCAACGATTTAAAACCATAAAATAAATAATAATTTAAAATTTCATAAATTATTTTCATTTTGTTTTTTTTGTTCTTTTTGGTTTACAATTAATAATTGTAAAATTAAAACACATTTTTAAGCTGTCATGCATTTGCTTAGCAACAACATTGGTATAATTAATTTGCCATTCTCTGATGATTTTATCTGAATGTGATACTGTAGTTCATATGTAAATTTTTCACTTATTTTTGTTTCGTATATGCAGCTTCATGTTCCAGCTAAAATGACAACAGTCTAACCAAGAAGTCTAAATATTTATTTATTTATTTATTTATTTATTTATTCATTCATTCATTCATTCATTCATTCATTTAGCTCACCCAGGATTATCTTTTCCTACTCAATTATCAGAAAGCAAATCCAATATTCTCCCTTGAAATTTAACAGACATTTTATTACTAGCTGTGACACTGGTCACAAAAACATAAACCTGCTGCAAGCTTGCACCAGTTAACAGTGGACTCATGCCTAAAATGATGGGAAGAAGTGAGATTCAGTGATGATAGTCATAAAAGTATATTATCTAAATTAAATATTTTGTTGAAATTACTACTAAGGGAGCGCTGAAATTATAATGCCAGCTCAAAATAATCTAGTGATATCAGCATTTATGCATAATTTGTAAGTAAATATTAAAATGTAATGGTTGATTTAGGAACAATACTGGTTACAGTTCTTCAAAGCAGTAAAAAACAACTTATTATCATTTGTACTGTATGCCATTGTGGATTAAATATACAAATTGAAATGCAATTTTATGGAGTTTTATATCTTTCCACAGTGATCAAAACCACCTAGAGAAATGTCTTTGTATAATGTTCAAGAGGCTTTATCCTCTTCAGATTCTTTTGGGGGGGGGCAGGGGATACCAATAATTGAACTAAGGATCTAATGCATGGTAGGCAGATACTGCATCACTGTGCTAAATCCCTGGCCAATCATCAGATTTTAAAAGGTTATATTTCTGTCTTTTAGCCTAGTTTCAAATATGATATATATACACACTTCCATACAGCTCTAAATACCTTTTAAAAATGTTTAGGAGAAGAAAAGATAGCTATTTATTAATATATGTATTTGTTTGTTTTATGTATTTCACACAGGGTCTCACCACATAGACCAGACTAGTAGCGATCCTGCTGTTTCAGCCTCCCGAGCACTGGGATGACAAGCGCACGCCACCATTCCCACTCTCAGTCACCATCAAAGGACAGTTATTTAAGAAACGAATAGAGAAGCAAGCTTCTGAGCCTGCTGTGCCACAGCAGATAAGTAAAATATAAAAATTGAACCCTGCACAAAATAAAATTTACACCTTGCACATAAACACGATGATCAAGACAATTATAGCATTCTGGAAGTGTTCCGATGTATAAATTTTTTTAAATAATTGCTTAAATAATATGCTCTTAGGAATGCTTTGAAAACTGCAGATCATCATGTGAAGTGACATAAGCCTATAATGTGTTATTTTTAATAGTGGAATGGAAAGTATAAGTGAATAAATGCGTAAAGAAAGGAGACGTGACAGGTTCTTAGAGATGAAGAAGGGGATTAAGAGGAGGGAAGAGAGAAAAGGATAATGAGATTGAAATCATCATTATATATTATATATATGTTACAGGTATAAACCAACTTACCAAAAGAATTGTCACTATTTTTTAATATGCATTGATAAAATATCTGCACGTTATAACATTCAGTTACCAATGCATAACTCTAGGTTAAGTTTCCATGCCAGTTCTAGAATTGACAGCTTATAGTATTCTAAAGTAGAATAATGGAGAAGCTAAGCTGCAACATGAGGCCTCAAATGTTTCAGGAAGTTATTTTTAAAGGATGAGAAAGGGAAGAGGAAGAAACATTTTATAAGATAACACAGATATCAAAAGTATTCTATTTATTTTATTATAGATATTACTTAGATTTCTTTGTACTATTCTTCTTTTAGTCCCTGGAGAAAACCATTTTATTCTGAACTGAGGAGTTTTGAAACAGTGTAAATCATCACTTAGTTGTCAGAAAATTCAATATGCCTCTTCCCCCTCAAGTTTATATTAAGTTTTCTTAAGAAAGACATGTCAATACTCTGACTGACAGATGATAAATCCCCACAGTAGTCTTATAGATTTGCAATTATTCTTGCATATAACTACTCTAAATTTCAGATGGGATAACTTCATGATGATTGTCTAGTATATGTCAATGTATATTTCATCTATTGTATCTCCTTAATTGCTTGAATATTATTCAGTCGATTCTTCTTATTATCTGGCATGGTATTAAAGATTTTCTGTCCTAATATTCGCTTACTTTTCTTTTTTTTTAAACACAAACCTTTCCAGTAGCTTCCTGTACCACTAGGACAGCTTCCCCACTTAAAAACTATTTTGAAATTAATAAAATACTTTATCATAATTGTTTTGTATTATCAATACTCTGCCTCTCGAGTATGTTTTTACATTTCATTCATTCCATGTCTTCTTCAAAATATTATGATTTTTTCACTGTCTATTGTTCACACAGGCAGATAGAAAGAAAATGGAATTTTACAGCCAACACAGACTCATAACTCAAGCTCTTGAAAAGAATGAATAGCACTGTTGAATTACAAAGGCTTAAAGAAAAATTCCTTCACTTTTTTTTAAAATAACTGTACCATTGCTGGAGCAGCAACTAGTGAAGCATTCTATAATTATAGCGTGTGTAATAAAGGCCAAGGAGAGCTGTTATCAATTAGGAAATGTTGTCTTAATTAAAAAATGTTATTAATTAGGAAAATGTTGTCTTTCATACCTTCATCTTTTCTTGCCCTTCTCAGAATCCTCTGCAACCAAAAGCAGAGATCCTTTTCTCAAAGTAAATCAGATTTCCCAACTGGCAAATTGTGTTGCTATAGACTAGCTTTTTAACTATGTTTAAGAAGAAGCTTTTGTTTTACTCAAACTTTTCTTCCAGAAATATTCATAATATAAATAATCTTTCACATTGTCTTAAAAGTAAAAACTAACATTCATTTGGCTTTTATTATCAATGATGGTAGGATTTTTTAAATTAATGTCTAATTTAACCTAACAGTTCTTAAAGATTTATACTCATATTAAGTTCATTTGTCCACTATTATTTTACAAGAGAAATTAAAAAGTGAGATTAAAATGACAATAAAGAAATTGATAATTGATGTATATGGAACTATAAGGAATTTGAGAGTTTCTACTCTCAGTGAGACACCTTTTTATCTAACTGAAATGTCCATAAATGTCAACAGTGGTAAAAGAAACATTTTTAAAACTCCTTTCAGAAATTAATCATTTTAAGTGAAGCTTAACCAGTCCCAGTAAAGCCTTAGCAAAACTAATTTCTACTGCTTAATATAATATGAATATAGTTTATCTCAGTACAAATTAATTTCAGAATTATTTGATACAGCTGGGGAGCCTGTGGGACTCTGCTAAGCTCTGACCATCCTTACGCCCCCAGAGACAGGTGGGGAGCTTCTGCTGGTATGAGTCCAAACTGTTAAGAACTTAGCAGGAATGGAGTGGCCTACAGGATACAGGAGAGCCGATAACTGTGATCCCAGTGTGTGCAGCCATGGGGCTTTTCCAACACCATTTACGAACTTTGGCAGACCACGGGCAGCCTGCTTAACTCTGGTAAGCTGTAACTTTTCTTAGCCCTCAGCACACAAGAGTGGAGCTTCTGCTGGTGCCAGTGAAAGCTTTTAAGTACTGAGGAGAATTCTGAGTGACCTGTAAAAAACAGGAGAGCTGCAACCTGTGAACCCAGTGCATTCAGACACAGAATTTACTTGGCCTCATTTAATAACTTCAGCAGACACAGGCTGCCTGCAGGACACTGCTTGGGTGATTACTGGGAGTTTCAAATATTCCAAAATAGAGGACCAGTGACATACAGAAGACTAAGTGCCTTCTTAGTCCAGGGAAGGGACTGCAGTATAATCCCCAGCACTCACGCCCCTGGGCACACTGAGTATGTGACCAAGCCCACCGTGATAGTGCATGTTGGTAGTACCAGCTCCAGGGAGGCTGAAAACAGAATGATAACTATTGAGTCCAAGCTATGCAATGAGATCCTGTACCAAATACATTAAAAATAAAATAAAAAGCCAAAATGCAGGAGCCAAAGGCAATCTCAATACGTTAGCCAACACAGAACAAACCTAGGAGACAAAGACAAACAAGAACTTGGAAACCACACATTTAAAATCCCTGAAATGACGGTAAGTGAAGTAAAGAAACAAGTCCATCAGGCTATTGAAGAAATAAGATGAGAAATAATCTCTCAGGTCCAAAGAGAAATGACCACAGTTGTTAAAGAACTGCTCGGCACAAAAAAAAAAAAAAAAAAGATATATATTTAAAAAAATAGAGCACAATAGAATAATAATAGCAACTCTGAATGAAATATACAGGAAAAAATTACAATGCATGAAAGAGATTCGAATAGATATCTAGGAAATTAAGAACTCCATTGCAAGCTGTCAAAACCACTCAAATGAAACTGAAGGTAGACTCTCGGACCTTGAAGACAGTGCTGCAGCTGAGGAACATGAAAGGAAAGATATCTTAAAACTACCAAGAAACCAGGAAATAAGAATTCAGCAGCTATAGCCGGGCGTGGTGGCACACACCTGTAATCCCAGCACTCGGGAGGCTGAGGCAGGAGGATCAGTGCGAGTTCGAGACCAGCCTGGGCTACAAAAGTGAGCTCAAGGCCAGCCTGAACTGCATAGTGAGACCCTGCCTCAAAAAAGACTAAAAAAAAAAAAAAAGAATTCAGCAGCTATGAGGCAACATAAAAATAATATAAGAAAAATAGGTGCCATACCTGCTTAAGCATGTGCAGGGAACAGGGTTTGGTCACCTACAATGGAAAGCCCATCAGAATTATGACAGATTTCTCAGCAGAAGCCATCAAATCAAGAAGAGCTTGAGTTGAAGTATTTCAGGTACTGAAAGAAAATAACTTCCAACCCAGAATGATGTACCTGAAAAATTATCTATCAAATTCAATGGGGAAATAATTTCCACTCATGACAAAAAAAAAAAAAAAGAACCCTGAAGAAATTCATGATAAGTAAATCAACACTTCAGAGGGGACTAACAGATATTCTAGAGACAGAAGTGCTTCTGGCTTCAAGAACAACAGAAAGGACACACCAAACAGAACAAGTAATTAAACAGAAGGAAAAAGTTTAAAACCTATAGCAGAAAAATAGCATGACAAATAATAGCCAGTATATATTGGTCATAACTATCAATGTAAAAGGTCTTCTCTTAATTCACAAATTTTAAAAAAAGAATAGCAGCATAGACATAGATACAAAATTTAAAAATGTACTGCATACAGACACTCATTTAACTCCAAAGGAAACTCACAGAATATAAGTCAAAGAATGGAAAACAATCCTCCAAGAATAAAGGAAATGAGAAAAACAAAGTAGGGGTAGCTACACTGGTTGCTGACAATATCAACTTCAACCCAAAAATTATCAGAAGAAATACAAAAGGTCACTACATTCTTCCTATGGGAAAATGATAAGAGAAAGAGAAAACAATTACAAACATATATGCACGCAATGTGCATGCTCCCACCTACATAAAAGAAATTTAACAGACATGGAAAATCAATGAGCAATAATACAGTAGCGATGGGGGATGTCAACATATCACTATGAAAAAGAGATAAATCAACTAAGCAAAAACTCAGCAAAGAAAGAGTGAAATAAAAGAAATATGTGACAAAATTGACTTGGTAGACCTTTACAGAGTGTTACACCCAACAACACTATACATATTCTTCTCAGCTACACATGGTACATTCACCAAAATAGATCACATACTAGCACACACAGCATGCTTAGGAGAATGCAAAGAATCTGAAATTATCCCATGCATACTCACTGATCACAGTGCCATAAAACTGGAAATTATTGAAAAAAGAAACTACAAAAGCACTACAAACACATACAAATTAAGTAGAAACAAACAAACAAACAATAGGCCACAAATGAAATTAAAAAAAAAGAAACGTAAGTATTTACAATCAAACAGAACTGCAGATACAACCAACTGAAGCCTGTGGGGTTCAATGAAAGGTGTCCTAATTGGAAAATTCATACTGGTATAGTTGCACATTAGGAAGACAGAAGAAGGCCAAATAAACGATCCTATGCTGCATGTCAAGCTCCTATAAAATGATAAAAGCAAGTCAAAACCAAAGCACAAAGAAGGCATGAAATTATAAAGATTAGAGCAGAAATGAATGCATTTGAGACGAAGCAAAAATACAAAGAATAAGGGAATCAAATAGTTGGCTCTTTGAAAGAATAAAATTGAGAAACTCCTAGCCAACTTAATCAACAAAAGGCAAGAAAATACCCAAATTCATGCAATAAAGAGTGAAATCACTACAGACCCTAGAGAAATTCAAATCATCAATAACTGCTTCCAAAATCTTTACTTTCACAGGATGAAAAACACAAAGGAAATGAAAAATTCCCTAGATGCATATGAAATGCTAAAGATGAGTCAAGAAGATATGTAAAATCTGAATAATCCAATAATTAGAAACAAAATTGAAAATGTAATAAGAAACCTGCAAACAAAGAAAAGCCCAGGTCCCAGTGGACTCACAGTAGCATTCTACAAGAAATTTAGAGAACATTTAATGCCAATTTTTTTTTCAAACACTTCAAAGAATATGTAAGGGAAACAAATCTCCCAAATTCATTCCTGGAAGCTAGTATTACTCTGATTCCAAAACCAGAAAAGGGTCCAACAAAAATGGAGAACTCCAGAAGCATCTCTCCAATAATATGATCTAAAAGTCCTCAATAAAATACAGAATTCAGCAAATCACCAAGATTATACATCTTGGCCAAGTCGGATTCATTTCAGGAATGCATGGATGGTTCAACAAGCACAAATCCATAAATGTAATACATGACATCAGTAGAACCAAGAAGAAAAAATCATATCATCTCAAGAAATGCACAAAGAGCTTTGAAAAAGCCCAGCACTCATTCTAAATAATGAACCCTACAGAGAAACAGAATAGAGGTTGTACATCTCAAACTGATAAAAGCCATCTATGAGAAACCAATAGCCAAAACATACTAAATGGGCAAAAAATGAATGCTTTCACTTTAAAATCAATGAATACAACAAGGATGTCCACTGTCTCCACTCCTACTCAGTATAGATGATCTGCAATCATTAGCCAGAGCAATTAGACATCAGAGAGAAATAAATGGAATCAAACTGGAAAAGAAAAAGTGAAGTTTTCATTATTTTGAGGTCCTACATAGAGAACCCCCAAAACTCCACCAAGAGACTTACATGTTTAATCATCAAATTCAGCAACATAGCAGGATACAATGTCGACATCCACAAGTTAGTAGCATTTTTGTACAGATACAGTGAACACACTGAGAGAGAAATTAGGGAAACTACACCTTTCATAATAACTTCTAAGATATGATATTCTAGGAATCAATCTCACAAATGATGTAAAAGATTTACAAGGTAAAAATTATGGTACTCAGATAAAAGATACTCAAGAGGATTTGATAAAATGGAAAAAATATTCCATGCTCCTGGATAGGAACAACCATCATTGTAAAAACCACCATACTCCCCAAATTTATACAGATTCATTGCAAACTCAATTGAAATATCACCTCACAGAGTTAGAGAAAGTTTTCTTCAAATTCATTCAGAACCAGAAGAGACCCAGAATATCAAAACAATCCTAGTAAGCAAAGAAGAAGCCTGAGGTATCACAATCACTGACCTGAAATTCTATTATACATCTACAGTGATAAAGTCATCATAGAGCAGGGTGTGGTGGCACATACCTGTGATCCTAGCACTCGGGAGACTGAAGCAGGAGGATCGGTGCAGTTCGAGACCGGCCTGGGCTACAAAAGTGAGCTCAAGGCCAGCCTGAACTGCATAGCGAGATCTTGTCTCAAAAAGACAAAAAAAAAAAAAAAAAAAAAAAAAAAAAAAAAAAAAAAAAAAAAAAAAAAAAAAAAAAAAAAAAAAAAAAAAAAAAAAAAAAAAAAAAAAAAAAAAAAAAAAAAAAAAAAAAAAAAAAAAAAAAAAAAAAAAAAAAAAAAAAAAAAAAAAAAAAAAAAAAAAAAAA
>PVJA010005042.1:0-69608 GCA_004027025.1 Myocastor coypus | reverse complement strand
CATAGTACTGGCATAGAGTCAGACCTGAAAATCAATGGAAGAGATTAGAAGAAGCAGAAATAACTAGAAGCATATACAGCCACCATATCTTTGACAAAGGGGCCAAACATGCTCATTGGAAGAAAGATAGCCTCCTTAATAAATGCTGCCTAAAAACTGGCTTTCCAGATTCTGAGGGCTTGCACCTGCCTAAGCTTGCCCAAGCAGGTGCTTTAGACAGCTGAGCTATCTCAATGACCCTCATTAAAATTTTATAATCCAGATATGGAAGTTTATTACAGATTTTGAGACTCACATAACAACTTTGAAATGTATTCAACTATAGTTGCATTGTGACATCATGATTTTTCTAATGGAAGTGAAATTATTCTAGAACTTGTGGATATATTAACCGAAATGTATGTATGTAAATCTTGTAAACAAATATGTCTTACATGGGAATACAGTGAGCTTTATTTCAGATCATTCTAGTCTTAGTTTCTCCCTTGCATACTCATATCTTAGAATATTGTTAAACTTTAGAATCAGTAGGTTTCAATTAGTAAAATACTACAAAACGAAAAGCATCTTTTATCCAAGCTCCTATCATCGATATTTTTTTCAGTATTTTTGACATGTGTCAAATCTGACATGAGTGTTTAAGGAAAGATAACTTTAACTGTCTTCTAAATTCTTAAGAACAGAAATTGGGGCATACAAGAAAGCAGGAAAGTTAATAGGTATACCTGAAAATCAGGAGTACAAAATATTGTGAGGGTACTGAAGATGTAAAACTATCTTGTTACTACTCCTGGTATGATGTGGATAAGGTGGGAATACACCTCAGGGAACTTAGTTCTTACAGAAGTGGTGTTTGGGTTGTTGTGGGACCTTTGAGAAATATGCCTGGTGAGGAGTAGTAAACTAAGCCTGGTGCCCTTGTAAAGAATCAAGTTAGTTTTTGCAAGATCATGGCTAATGAGAACTACAGAGTTGCCTTAAAATACAGAGACTGACAACTTTTCATCTTTTGACTGCTGATTTTGACTCCTGGTCATGAAGAGATTCTTTCATACACTCTGACCATAATCCATTGGTCATGATGACTTCACAAGAGTCAAGCTGAACCTGCAAAATTTGAGCTCTTCTTTTTTATGAAATAGTCCTGCTTCAGGTAATCTATTATAGAAAATAGAGCACATTATTAGTATAAAACCTAAAATAAGAGTAGCTAAAAGAAGATCCTGTAGTTATGACCTTTATCTCCTCATATCTTGCTGAAAGTGTCATAAATTTTACTGTCCCTGTATCATGTTCCTTCCACTGATACTTTTTCAAACATCCAATATATTTGATAAGAACTTCACTATGATGAAAGAATGAATAAAACTCATGAATAAGAAGTTATCCACTAATGAAAAAAAAATTGTTTAGGGGGGCTGGGGAGATGGCTCCGTGGCACAAATGCCTGCCTGGCAAGTGCAAGGTCATGAGTTTGAACCCTGGTCCCGCAAAAAAAAAAAAAAAAAAAGAAGTTATCCACTAATGACAGTTATCCATTGAAGAATTTAGGAAAAATGTCCTGTCATCTATAACTAAAGTATCTAAAGAAAACAGACATGTATAATCAACTTAAAATTGAAGAACTAGGGCTTATAAAAGACAGATCTAATGTACTTATAGAAATTCATTACTCACCAAGGTTCAATTTATAATTTTTTGTTTTCAATGGTGAGCCAGTGACACATACTTAGTAAAATGACTACCTAAAAATTTTAATCATGCTCTCCTGCACTCCTGCTGTGCACCAGTCTTGTGGTGCTGAGCAGCTCTGGCTCCCAGCCACACCCCAGGTCTCCATCAGTCACAAGACCATAAAGAAAACATCTTGTCCTCTGCAGTGTGCTGCGCTGCTGAATTCTGAGGCTTGACAGGTTCAATGCATTAAATTCACTCTCAACTGATGTTATTTTCAACCTAAGGTGAGTTTATCAGGACAAAAGTCCATCATAATTTGAAGAATATCTTTGTACTTTTCTAGAATTGAAAGTAATAACACAGCCATTGAGATATCACTTTGTTCTTAGTACATATGTCAATTTAAAAAAAAAGAAGTTCTAAAACAAAGCTGTCTCTGAAGACATCACACCATAAAGAGAGAACTCAAAGTCAAGTACCCACTAAACAACTCCCAATAAAACTGGAATCCTAAGAGACAAACTGAAAAGAGACAGGGACAGACAAGTAAGACAGCTTTCATGTGCTCTTTTGTTTGGCTACCTCAAGTCCTGGAGATATTTGTTACTCATATTGAGTTTAGACTAACAAGGTGTTTCACTGGTTGTACTAGCATTACTCAGAATTGAACAAATGCACCTTTAAAAATCTAGGCTTCGCATTATATGTGCAATTAAGTTTTCAATCAGGTAGTAAAAAAGGAAATAAAGCGTAATATATGATGAATGACAAACACTGAATAAAATAGAAATAGTTCACAGGGTAACTATACTGGGATTAAGAGAAACAAAAAGTAAAACAAATGTGTTTCTTCAAAGATACTCCACCTGAGCAAAGAAGTTGCCAGGTGACCAGAAACTAGTAGAGTAACATAGCATGTTTAATAGAATGAAACTCCCGCAAAAGATTATGCAACAAAACTAAAAATAATGTAATCTTCAAACCACTCAAATGAAAACAAAGTTGTGTAAGTAGGTAGTATTACCTAAATAACAATAAGGAATGCATAACAAATTTCAAAATTTAAGGGAAAAACAAAACTATACGTGATACAGAGAATGCAATGACTAGATCTAATATAATTGTGGCTGGATTTACAAAGTAACAGAATAATAAAATGGAACACAGATAATATTGAATAAAGTAGTTTCCAAAAAAGGCAATAATAAGGTTTTTTTTTTTAATGGCCAGCTCAGCCTGCCCAAGGGTGGGACTACCACAGCATGTGATGCCAGGGGTTGGACTGCGGTCCCTGCAGCTGCGTAAGCTCTCCTAAGCAGGTGCTTTAGATCGCTAAACCATCCTGCCAGCCCCATGTGGAAACAATGAGACTGAAGAAACCTAAAAGAATAAACCAACAGATTGAAGTAATACAATAATTTCAAGACACAAAATTACAACCCAAAGAGTGCAGATGCACCACAGTGCAACTAAAGATGAGAAAAAAAAATCTTAAAGCAATTAAAAGAAAATGTAGATTATTTTCTGACAAGATGCTGCTGGTGTTATCTCATCATGTTGAAAGCCAAAATATCAAAAAAATAATATATTTAAGTAGTTTTCCAAAACTCCTTGCTAACCCTGAAAAGCTTATCTTTTGAATGAAATGAAAAAAGAGATATTTTCACATATAGGTATATAGAATCACATAAGTAAATACACACACACACACACACACACACACAAGTTAGCAGAGTAGAAAAATGAGAGAAAAAGAACTCTAAAGATAGTTCTTAAAAGAAAAGAAATGTGATACCAGAAAAAAGCAAAAGAAAATTTCAAATCAAATTAACAACAATATTAAGACAGTTTTATGTAAGAATTGTACATATGCAATATAAACTTAAAATAAAAATGTCTCTTGAAACATTATCACCATTAAAATGTAAAATAATAGATTTTTCTGAAGGAACTTTATTGTCCTTATATATTCTAAATACATTTTATGTTTTAATATATTTTTGATACATGCAAATGTGATAAAATAACCAATTATACTTTTATTGCAAATTTAATTAAGGATAGTCATAAATAATGAAGGCAATAGGAAAAAAATTTGACAGGATAAGTAAACCGCTAATCATTAGCAGGGAAAACGGAATATACAACTATTTAGAATAAACAGTTCAATAGAGGAAAAAAACAAAAAATATCCAACAAATATTTTTGAAACATAATATAAAGTAATTATATATAGTTTTCACAGCTATGACATTAATGTTCATGAACAGTTCATACAGAAGTAGTAGCTCTTCAAGTATGCAGAATGATGGAGTTTATAATTGGACATGTGTGCACCACTTAGAGATTCCTAGTTTAGGCCATAGCCAATATATTATTCATTCCTGAATCGAGCATTTAATTTTTCTAAAAGTTATTATGAATAGACTTAAATTTTGTTATAAGGATGCATTGTGCAGCAGAGAATCTGGAATATATAACATCACCAAATTAACTAACAATATATTAATTTTAGTTTTAATAACAGAAGAGGATGTGGGTATAAAAACAAGAAATTGAACAACATTGGAAAGCTTATGCATTCAACAGAACAACTATATGCTTTCTCTTTTTTTTTTTTTTTTTTGTCTTTTTTGAGACAGGGTCTCACTATGCAGTTCAGGCTGGCCTTGAGCTCACTTTTGTAGCCCAGGCTGGTCTCCAACTCGCACCGACCCTCCTGCCTCAGCCTCCCAAGTGCTGGGATTACAGGCGTGAGCCACCACGCCCGGCTTATATGCTTTCTTTAAATTAATTTTTTCATGATTATGAACGTAAGGCCTAAAATCTTGATGGCAGTTTAGATTCAGTAAAGATGATTTCTTTTTTTTTTTGTCTTTTTGAGACAGTGTCTTACTATGCAGATCACTTTGGTAGCCCAGGCTGAGCTCACTTTGGTAGCCCAGGCTGGTCTCAAACTCGCACTGATCCTCCTGCCTCAGCCTCCCAAGTGCTGGGATTACAGGTGTCTGCCACCACGCCCAGCTCAAGATGATTGGTTAAAAGGTATCATTATGGTGGCAGGCATGGTGGCACACACATGTAGTCTGCACTACTGGCAAAGCTGAAGCAGGAAGATCACTTGAGCCAAGCAGTTTCAAGACAGCCAGAATAATTATCAAACTAAGATTGATATTGTTGTTCTTTAGATTGCATTAAAGCATTGACTTAGTACATTAATATTTACCCAGAAATTAATTGCATAAATACTAATCGAACTTTAAATAAATATAGCAGGGACAGCCAAATAGCTCAATGGATTAAAGTGCTTGCAAGCAGGCACTGGGGCTGGTGGTTCGATCCACGGGCCTGCTGTGCTAGCCCTGATCGCAGGCACACTGAGACAGCAATTACGCCTGGATGTGGTGGCTCGAACTTATAATCCTAGCTCTTGAGAGGCTGTAAACTTGAGAGGCTGCAGAGCCCTATGAGTGCAGTCTAGCAGTGAGACCCTGAACAACCTGCAGACATTCCAAAACCTAAAACTAAACCTAAAATTAAAATAAATATATAGTCTTGAGAGAAGAAATTTTCTTTATTTAAAATGTGTACTTATAAAAGGCTTATTTATAATATCCAATTTAGCCTTGAAGGACTTTCGGGAAAGTGGTAGATTTATACATAGAGTGAGTAATTTTAATGTGACCCAAAGGAAGTGGATAAGAGGAAAAAGACAATGTAAGAAGGCAAAGATTAAGTTGTGCCTTAATCTTAAATGTCATTTTATCAATATTTACCATGGTATTTTTATCATACTATATTTCAGAACCAAATATGTTTACTGAATATATCCTATTCCATGAAAAAGAAAGAGTGTACCAGCAAAACAGAATTTTTATAACTTGATCCTGACTATTAACAATACCTATCAATTGTTTGGAATAATTTCTCAGTAAAGACATATATTCTGTCTATAAATTCCTAAAATTTTGGAACAGAATATGTCTTCACTGGTAAAATCTATTAACATTTTTTTCAGAACAAAGAATTTTTAAATTCAATAACCAAAATTGAATAGGTAAAGAATGGACAGCATCTCTCATTTTAAAGGCATGCTATTCTCATACATGCTGAGACAGCAATCTCAAAAAAAAAAAAAAAAAAAAAACAGTAACTTGATAAATAGCATGTATTTCATGACTATGTGTATATGTTTTAATCTACATTTAAAAAACATTATTTTAGGGAGGGAAGAAATAAGAAAATTAGGGATTATTTCTTAAAGTTTTACTTACCTCTGTGGGATTCTTCCATTGACCAGTGTTCATGCCAAATATGTTTATCAAAAGTGATAGTCGTGGACTAAGGAGTAAATAGTTCAGCATAAACAAGCACAAAATAAATTTTTACAGCAACATTTATAAATTATTGAAAATAAGCAGTAGAATATGAAAGAAATATTAACTTGAATTTAGATTAAATGTAGAGAAGGCACTTTTAGAATATAAAATTGTAATGTAAAATTTAAGATATTTTATAATATAAAATTTAAGATGTTTTAAATAAATACAGAAAGTAAATTTAAGGAAGAAAAAAATCAGCATTGTCAAGGTATATTGAAAAAAATCTAAAAAATGGTTTTAAATGGGATTTACTCACCTTAAGAAACTACACAATTTCCTTCATAGACAAAGTTGAAATAATCTTTTCCTAATGCTCTGTTTAACGTATTAAGCAGAAATATCATATTTTATCAGAAAATATTGGTAAACAGGCAATAGCGTGCAGGAGACTTCTTATCTTACAATCAAAGAAATTTATTCACAAAGCTCAAAACACGTTAAGATAAATAAATATGAAGAGGTAAGATACATTGGAAGCCATTGATCAAAACTAAAATAAAAAGAAAAATATTAAATAAACTGCAAGAGGAAAAGACATAATATCCACAGAGAAACAAAGTGAGAGAGGTAAGAGATCTTCATTAGAAAGGCATTCAAAGGACAGGCAAGGTAGCTCAACAGGAAACATTCAAGGAAAAAGTTCATGAGGCAAGATCTTTAAATTATTTTTTAAGATCTTTAAACTATTGAAAGAAAAACATCAACTTACAATTTCATACAAGACATATATTTCAAAAGTGATGGAAAATAGAATAATTAAAAAGGTAAACAAAACAATATTTAAAAACAATGTATCAGTAGCAAATATCAAAAATACAACCATTAAAAAAATCCATTAGGTCTGGGAAGATATCTCAGTAGAATAAGTGATTGCTTAACAAGTGTAAGGTCCTGAGCTGAATCCCAAGTACTGCCAAAAAATAAAAATAAAACAAATAAGTAATTTAATAAAAAACAAATAGATAAATAAAACTATTTATCACTGGGCATTGTGGTGCATGCCTATAATCCCAGCACTTGGGAGGCTGAAGCAGGAGGATCTGTGAAAGTTAGAGACCAGCCTGGGCTACAAAAGTGAGCTCAAGTCCACCTTGAATTGCATATTGAGGCCCTATGTGGAAAAGACCAAAAAAAAAAAAAAAAAAAAAAAAAAAAAAAAAAAAAAAAAAAAAAAAATCCATTAATTAACAGAACTATGAGCTGTATCACTTTGGATTGAAAAACAAAGCAAAACAAAACAACACTTACCTGTTAGATTCACAAAATGGCTATCTGGATATACCACGGACTATAAAGCTTAAAACAATAAAAAAAAATGTTATATAAACACAGGTGCTAAAAGTAGACTAAATTGTGAGTGCAACTATTGAAAATTTTATATCTCCTTCTAGCTTCAGAAGTTTGCTAATAATTCTTAAACATGGCTAAGTTGGGGGCAACTGCTGCAATCTGTTCCACCTCTACCAGGTGGTCTCTCTACATGTAAATGTGTCTGCAAAGTCATCACCCATACAGACACAGGATTCATACTCCATACCCAAGCACTTAGACAAAAGAATCGGAGGCCTATGTCTATGCAGAGGCTCAGTGTGTTCATCAGTTTTGGTTTTTTTTTTTTTTTCCATTGTACCAAAAATCCTTGACACCATAGCTCAAAGGAGAAAAGGTTAGTTGGGCTCATGGTTTTAGCAGCTGCTGTCCACAAACAGGTGTTCTAGGCAGAAACACCTTGAGAGAACGACATGGCCAATGAGGCCCACTCATTTATGGTAGGATCAGTAAAGAGAAGTGAAGGGGAAAACACCTGAGCAGAGAGGCTCTGTTCAACAGCATGCAGCCCATGGACACATTTCCTCTAAAGAGGCCTCCCTCCTTCATCACAGCCCAGGCAGCCCTGAACACATTAGCGGATGTACCGTTCCATGACTTCTGCATCCCTGGACCCTATCATCTCTCAGCCCCACCGCAAACACTGCTGCACTGGGGATCCAACTCTTAAATGTGGTGTTTGGTGGACACTTCATATTTAAATCATGCTTCTTGTGCATGTGCAGTTTTAATTACAATAGTAACAAACTGCAAAGTTTCAAATGTTTGTAAATTGGTGACCAAATTAATAAAATGGAATATGTTAATACAAAGGATAGTAGTGAGTTCCCTTTGCCTTTTTTTTTTTTTTTTTAATGAATTTAGGACAAGACACACACGGTCTACAGGAGTTCACTTCATAGATCAGACTCGTAGTGATCATCGTGTTTTCAGTCTCCCAGGTGCTGGGATTACAGGCGTGCACACCACTACACCCAGACTCAATCGCTGGCTCAATGCACCCCGGGGTCAGGGTGGCACAGCCTGCTGGGAATGGAACCCTGACCTCTGCACTCCACCTAAGCGGGCTCTTTACTTCACTGAGCTATCTGGCCGGCCCTGCCTTGCTTGTTTATATATACCTACTGATTGTATCAGGGACAGATTTGGGCTTTGTACTGTAAGAAAATTATCCATTGAAAATATAGAGCACAATCATTTCTGGTAAGCATAAATAGCAGGACAAACTTCAACATAGCAATAGGCTAGAATAATGCCATAGAAATCGTTTTCTGCCTCCTCGCCATTGACTCTTGCTCCATCGCCTGCTCGCAGCAACCTTCTTCCCTTCCCATGCTTTTACCTTTTCTAGAAATTTTATCTTTATTTATTTTTTAAGACCAGAATATTTATTGGGAGAAAGAAACCTTCTATCCAAGAGAGGGACAGAAAGGGCACCCAGGTAGCTTGCCCCTTTTACTAGCATTTAAAACATAGATTCAGCTCTACCTTTGCTAGCATGGAAATGTAAATGTACTGATAAGCAGATGAAATCCATGCCTAGATTATCTTACTTGACTTATTCTGATGTTTGACTTTGTTATTGCAAATATCAATAGGTCGTCACTTTGGTACTTGTTTTCCCATCCACAAGCACTCTCTTACTGCTGCAATTCCTTTATTATTATTATCATCATCATCATCATCATCATCATCATTATTATTATAACTATTTGGTTATGATTAGTGACCTAGGCATAGTGGAGACACATCCCAAGCTTGCAGAGCTATCTGCTTCTTCCTGCACCACAGCCACAGCCAAGTGCAGGAGCACCTCACAAGCCATGTCAAAGTTCCACAGTGAAGCCTGGACAACCTTCATCCAGACCCAGCAACTGCACCGAGCCATGGCTAACACCTTCCTGGAGCACATGTGACACCTAGACATTGACTCGGCCTCTACCACGGCACACAATACTGGCATCACCTGTATTATCAGCCCGGCTTCCCACTCAGTGGAGGCCCTGAAGGAAATTATTGAGTCTGGGATGAATGTGGCTCTGCAGAACTTGTCTCAGGGAACTCATGAGCACTATGCAGAGACCATCAACGATGTGTGTACAGCCACTGAGGGCTTCGCGTCTGACCCCATTCTCTACTGGCCAGGGGCTGTGACCTGATCACGAAGGGACCTGAGATCTGAACCGGTCTCATCCAGGGCAGTGACATTGCCGAGGTGGAGCTCAAGAAGGGAGTCCAGCTCAGGACACTCTGAACAATACCTACGTGGAGAAATGTGACAAGAATGAGCAGCAGCTGGACTACAAGAACATCTGCAGGGTGGTGGGTGTGGGCGGTAAGGTCTACGTGGACAACGGCCTCATTTCCCTGTTAGCGATGGAGAGAGGTCTTGACTTCCTGGTGACTGAGGTGAAAAACAGTGGCTCTCGGGGCAGAAAGAAGGGTATGAGCCTCCCCTGTGTTGCTGCAGCCCTGCCCACTGCGTCTGAGGACGCCCAGGACCTGAAGTTCCGGGTGGAACAGGACAGGGACATGGTGTCCTGCGTCCGCAGAGCTGCTGAAGTCTATGCAGTGAGGCAGGTCCTGGGGGAGAAGGGCAAGGACATCAAGATCATCAGCAACACCGAAAAACACGAAGGTGTGTGGAGGTTCAGTGAAGCCATGGAGCCCTGCGACAGCGTCATGGTGGCCTGTGGTGACCTCAGCATGGAAATTCCTGCAGAGAAGGTCTTCCTGACGATGATTGGGTGCTACAACTGCGCGGAGAAGCGTGTCTTCTCCGTCATGCAGATGCTGGAGAGCACGATCAAGAAGCCCTGGCCCGCACAGGCTGAGGGCAGCGACGTGGCCAACGCCACCCCGCACAGGGCGGACTGCATCATGCTGTCCGGGAAAACAGTCAAGGGCGACTACCCACTGTGTGCATGCAGCGCCTGATTGCCCCAGAGCCGGAGGCTGTCATCTACCTCTTACAATTATCTGAGGAGCTCCACCACCTGGTCTCCATTATCAGCCACCTCCTAGAAGCTGCCGCCGTGGGTACCACGGAGGCCTCCTTCATGTGCTCCAGCAGGGCCGTAATCGTGCTCAGCAAGTCCGGTGGGTCTGCCCACCAAGTGGCGTGGTACTGTCCCCGGGTCTCCATCATCACTGTGACCCACAATTGGCATGCCAGGAGCATCTGCACCGCAGTATCTTCCCAGTGCTGTGCAAGGACCCTGCGCAGCAGGTGTGAGCTAAAGACCTGGCCTGTGTGTGAACTTGGCCAGGAACGCTGGCAAGGCTCGAGGCTTCTTCAGGACAGGAGATGTGGTCATCGTGCTGACTGGGTGGTGTCCTGGCTGGGGCTTCACAACACTATGAGTTTTGTGCCTGTGCCCTAAATGCATTTTCATAATTATGAGCCAACATGGGAAAGTGTCTAATCCTAGTTTTATGAGAATATGTCTTTACCATAATTATTCATAGCTTGATTTCTGAAACTAAGGCACCAAATACCACTGGTTATAATGAGTGAGTTTACGCTGACCAATGGAAGCTAACTGCATTTCGTATCTCTAGTCTGTGATCAAGCAGAGTAACAGAAATATGCACTAGGAAATGTCAGAGGAAAAAAAGAAAATCAAATTTTCCACATCAAGAAACGGTATTGATCAAATTTACTTAATGGAAATAAAAAAGCACAATAAAGAATTCCAAATTTATGTTTTGGCGCCAGTCTCTAAGTTACTATAAAACATACTGCAATTAAAGTTTTTGAAACCATTATTTTATAGGTATCTTACTCTGAAGAGTGGTGTCTCAGTTACAGTTCTCTCCCTGCTGGGACCAAACACAACTCATAGAATTAAAGAAGGAAAGGCTTACTCGGGTCTCAGTTAGTGGAAATTTCAGCTGGCTTCAAGGCAGAGCGGCCCGTGGCAGAGGGCAGCTGTTCGTGGTAGTGGAAAACAGCAATGTGCAAAAAGCAGAACCAGGGGCTGCTGTAGCGAGCAAGCCATGCTCGGTTCCCCACACAGCATTCAGGCTCTTTGCCTAGGCAGAGTCTAGGACTCACATCCATAATCGCACCATTGGATGAGGAATTATTCACAAACTCCACAAGGTGACACAGTGGCTGCATGAGGATTCGGGGGGAATAACTAGATACAAAGCCTTCCTGGTAAGCACAAGGTTCTGAGTTCTATCCCTGGTTAATGATAATAAAAATAGTGATAATAATAATATACAATACAATAAATAAAAAGCAAAGAAGGTATATTCATAGCCCATTATAACTCAAATTTATGCTATTCCCTGACAAATAAAGTTAAGACCTTTCCAAAAACTTTAATTTTGAACAGCTTGACTGAAACTACTCAGTTAACTACATATTCTCTAAGATCAATTTAACTCCAAAAATATAATTTAAATGAAGATTGCAAGCAGGTTTTTATAGATTCTTCTTTTCTGAGGTGTACTTCTAAGATTGACAACCAGCGAAGCATTTAAATGGTCATTTTGATAACTCTCACAGTGATAAATTTCACAAAATAAAAATACTTGGTCTAGCCTAGTAGATTGAAAATTATAAATTCCCCATTAGAGATAAAATACAGACAAATAAAGAACCTCTAAGGTAATACTATAGTCAGGTCACTAACATACTCAAGACTTCTTTTATCTCACTAATAATTCT
This sequence comes from Myocastor coypus, assembly GCA_004027025.1. NCBI lineage: Eukaryota > Metazoa > Chordata > Mammalia > Rodentia > Myocastoridae > Myocastor > Myocastor coypus. The sequence goes on along the minus strand of PVJA010005042.1, from coordinate 57,542 downwards.
ATCTCAGGCAAATTAAACTGAAGTGAAGCATTAGGAATAACCAAAGCTCTCTATCAGTTTTTCTGCTCTCTAAAAACAAGGACCTAGGGGCCGCTGAACACATTCACTTCTCAGCATCTCAGGCATCTTAGGCTGTGAAAGGCTCTGCCTGTTAGAATTTGTGAGCAGATAGTTTTAAAAAGTAGATATATTCAAGCTGGGCGTGGTGGCTCATGCCCATAATCCCAGCACTGGGAGGCTCAGGCAGGAGGATTGGTGCAAGTTCGAGGCCAGCCTGGGCTACAAAAAGTGAGCTCAAGGCCAGCCTGCACTGCACAGTGAGACCCTGTCTCAAAAAGACAGAAAAAAAAAAAAGTAGATATATTCAGCTTTCATTTCTTACAGTAGCGTAACTTTGATTTCAATTTCTACATGAGTAATTTTTCTGAAAAAAGGTAACGTGCATAAATGGAAAACATGGTGCCAATTACATTCTTCATAGACACATTTAAGAGAGCAGAAAGGAAAAGAATTAAGTAAAAAGACAAAAGATAATTAGCAGAGACAAGGGACAATCTTGTGGCTTGTTAACTGAAGCAAGATACCAAATCAGAAAAAAAAAAAAAAAAGAAACAGTAAGTTGTTCAGGCAGAGGCAAACAGCTGAGTTTTTGTGTTATTTATTAAAGACTAAAAATGGATAGAAAATGAGGAAAGTATAAAAAGTAAAATGAAAACTAAATCAAATGAGAACTTTCTATGCTACAACATGAAGAATCTTGAAAATGGGGTCTGATAACTTATTTCAATGATCCTCCAGGGCTGGCGAAATAGTACAGTGGTCTAAAGCGCCTGCTTAGGAAAGTGTACAAGGATCACAGTTTGATCCCTAGCACCACATGCCATGCCATCCCCATCCCCAGGGTGGGCTGAGCTGATCAAAAGGGGAAAAAAAAAAAAAAAAAGCTTCTCCTAGTTCTCAACCCCTGGCCTTTCTACATCTTTCAATTAGTCAGTGAGACACTGATTCATGCACTGTGGTAAAGGGCAGATGCAGACTTGATTCAGATTACAATTTTGATGGGTAAAGTGGTACGTTTGACTTAATGTCATCTTTAAAGCGGAGATAGCATCCTGAATAACAGTCCAGAAGCAATTCAGGGAGATCGCTCTGGCTGACTGGGAAGAAAATGGGTGGAACCTCTGTGACTGGCCTCAGAGGCACTCAACATCATAGAACTTCTGGAAGTCTCTAGCAGGGAGCAGGACCCAGCCAACAGTTCACAGATAAAAGGATTTTGGTCTCAAATTGTACCAAATCTCCATTACTCTTTCAAGGGAAACATATCTTCAAGCTTCAGAGCAAAGACAGTTTGGCCCTGGAAATACTAATTTCAACCAGGTGAGACACTGATGTGTGAATCTTGTCATGCAGTAAATGCCGACCTATTGTTCTATGCTAATAATCGAGTGCCAATGTAAGCCACTATATTTGCAACAGTAAGTTATACATACCCAAAGTGAACACACTGAAAGTGTTCTTTTCTTTTTTAATAATAGGAAAAATATGAAAAAATCACTTCATTAATAAAAGGTTACTGATAAGAAATATCTGCACTCATCATATTAAAGTAGTATTAAATATATTAATCACTTAGTGAATTAAACTGTCAATGTCCACATCTTTTCTTTGTCTTCTTTGTATCCAGTAGTGCAGTACTGAGCTCCATCCTGGATTCTGGATGAGGCTGACCACATTAGGCAGCTGACACTGGGCAGAGGACTAATGGAAGTTAATTACTCACATCAACTTATAGTCTAGGGAGGACAAGCAATATATTTACCAGGCAAGACAAAATATGCTACACTCGGGAGCTGAGCGAACAAGCATACTCTGTAAACCAAGTGCTAGAGTCACAAAAAGGAAAGTGATTTCTGATTCCCGTGAGGAGATGCGACTTGCCTGCTGAATAAGTTTGCTGGCAGGGAGCTTGGGTTCAGGTTCAGCCAGAGTTGTGAACCACTGCTAGGAAGAACTCACTTGATGAAAATCTTGAAATGGTAAGAAAACCTTGTGGCTTAAACTTCTGGTACCTATGAAGTTCAAGGTTTTAACAGATGCAGTTCATGTTGTATTTTCTTTTCCGGTCTTCTGTCATGAACCCCACATTTATTTTTCTGGATGAAGTAGCACTGCTAAAAGTGTTTATTCTTTAGAAATGCTGGAAAAGTAATTTGTATAAAAGATACTTTTATTGGATTCATTTTTGTTAAATAATACAAAATCAAAACACTGTATTATCACTGTAAAATAGAAATTGATATTGTGCCAAAATAAGATCAATAGAGTGTACCCTCACTAATTTTGTTATACTATCATATTTTATTTTAAAAATCCAAAGCTCATATATCAATGCTTCATGCATTTCAATTGCTGTGACAAAATAGTTAAGGCTTGATAAACTCTGAACTAGCCTTATGCTAACCTTATGCCTTTGGAGGCTATCTGCTTCAGCTTTCTCTTGCTTGGAAGAAATAATCAACAAACAGATATTAAAGGAGGAATAGTATATTATGGTCTGCGGTTTCAGGAATTTCTGCCGATGGTTGTCACCTGGCTGCAGGGCAGATGCTTTAAGGAAGCAGGGTTTGGCAGACGGTAATTTTTCAACTTTTTGCACCTGGGAAGTGACAACCTGTGGAAGAGTTTGACTAGAAGAGGCCAGGAAACATGTATAGTCCCCAAGATCACAGCTCCGTGACCTGTGCAGAGACACCCAGATAAATGCTCCACTAATCAAAGTTTCTTTCAAGCTAAGCAAGGTCACAGACAAGATAACCCATCCTGATAGCCTGAGGTCTTCGAACCTCAGCCTCTTGGCTCAGAGAAAGGACCCTTTAATATAACTTCACGAAGAAGCACATGGAAGAGGTAAAGAACACATGTCAGGATTGGAGTGCAGAACCAAGTTCAGGTTTAAACTTATACTTAGAACTTACTCTCAAGAGAACTAGTAGCTCCAGGAGGCCAGCACTAACTTCATCTGAGGATTCTGCCTCCAGTGGTATAATGACCTTATGTTTCCCTTAACTCGCTGTAAAATTCTACCACACCATAACACTCTGGGATTAAGTTTTAAACACGTAAACTCTTCAACGACAAAACACTTTCAAATAATAAAAGAGAATGTTCATTAGTGTCTAACATAAGCAATACCTTAGAATTGATGTTATATGTTCAAAAAAAGAAATTTTATATTTCTTTTCATTGCCCCATTGGGCAATATTTATTTTCTTTTCTTTGTAAATTTGGTTTATATTAGGAAAAGAGATGACAGCTGTTATTATTTTTAAAAACAACAATTTTAAAAATTTTAAGATCAAATTATACCAGGAGATGAACTGATTTCTCCTGTTTGTCAACAGAGCCTATTAGGCAACTTTTATTTTACATACAATATCCCTCCCTCTAGGATAAAAGTTATTTTAATTTTTTTCCTGAAAGGATCTTCTTTTTCAGTGGGCCTATGGTTAGCCTATTTTCTTTCATGATTCCATAAAACATTTTTAAGAAACAAGAAATATTTATGTATCACAGTTACTTGCAAGATATTGTTCTATACACTGTAGGTATTTTTATCGCACTTTATACTTAACATATGCACTTATGCAAATTTTAACATAAATATGTACATGCTACTTAGTAGGAAGCATAGTGTATCCACATGTATATCAGTAGGAAAAATTCTCCATCAACAGTTCAACATCAATTCATGAAAACATTCTTTCAACAAAAATTTAATCACCAAATATTTTCAAAGCAGAATGCAGGTGTTTGCAATCTGCTAATAAGTTAATTCAAAGCATCTTTCTCTTCATAAATATTATAGCCTGGTAGAGAAAAAAGTAAAATGCTTAGGTGAAATGCATTCCCCATGATTATAAGAATTGGCTCTACGGGATCAAGTAAGTCTCCTGACATGAACTTCACGTTGTGAAAGGCCCCATCATTACATTGGAGAAATACTTAGCCAGAAGTAACTTGAATGTAAGAACACCTGGTGCATAGTTTAAGTCTCTGCATCTTAAAGATTTATATATGGAGCCAGCACCAGGGGTAGTACTAGAATATGAGGCGGTGTGAAAATTGAAACATTCCTAGCAAGATTCAACTTTTTTTTTCTCCTTAGGACCTAAAGCTTGGAAATTGTACAAAAGAAAACACTGCAGAAAATAATTGCTACATTCCCTTGTGTGAAAAAAAGGTAAAAGATGACTTGAATAATTTAAACTTTTTAAAAAAGGAATTCTAAACAGTTATTTTGGGAAACTGAAGCAGAACAGCACTTTTTTTTTTCTCTCCTTCTGTTGGTAGTAAGACTGAGAAGAGAAAAAAAAAAATCAGTCCCAGAGGAATTTTCAGTGTTATTTGGGGATTATGTAATTTAAATCTCACAAAAAGAACATCCTGATGCTTATGTCTATTTACCAATAGCTGCATGGATGCACACTTTCTTCCAATGCCCTGAATTCAAAACCATTTGCTGACTGACTTTAGGACTTTCAATCATAGTAGCCACTAATCTGTTTGCTACTCTGAATCTGGTATAAAAGCTGCTTTTATTGCAGTGATACATCCATTTACTTAGAAAAATTAGTATTTTGTAGAAATAGGCACATAGCATTCTGGCCAGTATTATAGATTCACTAGGTCATTTCTTTTGCTATTTTTGATTGAATTAATATTCAGTGTAAGGTTAATGAAATAATGTGAAAAGTTTATCTATAATTCATACTTAGAACTTGTATAAAATATATAAAATATTTAGGTTCTTAATCAAATCATTTGAAGAAGGTAAAGCTGTTTATTGTTAGGGGGAAACAAGCCTTATGCTCAATTAACTTTCTTTCTCCCTCTCTCTCTCTCTCTCTCTCTTTTTTTTTTGGCAGGACTGGAGTTTGAACTCACAACTTTGCACTTGCCAGGCAGGCACTTGTGCTATGGAGCTATCTCCCTGGCCCCTCAACTAACTTTTTTTTGGAAAAATAAATCACATATTATATATTATGTACAGAGTCACTGACATAGGAAGAAGTTTTGTATAGATAATGTGATGTGGAGTTCCTTGTTATATCTAATGGGTCAGTGTCAGCTCAGATTGATACAGAGACAAAAGAAGGCTAACTCTCAGGAGACAAAGCATCTTGAAAATGCAATGTTTTGTCAACTCCAGCAGGTATAGAACTTAATGTAAAAACAAACAAACAAACAAACAAAAAAAAACTTCAAGGGATGATGAAGAAAGTTATTTGGCCAACAGGTTCCATGCACTATTTGCTATATAGAACAGACTTGGCTAAGCTCAGCTACATTTATGGTTCCTTAATAAAGCTCTGGGTCACTTCTGGGCTTCACTCTACTCAGTGAAGTCCTCTAGATTCCCAACAAAGATCCTCTGTCCCTTGCTTCTTCATTTGTCTCTATCAGGGATAGCAGGTCTGAACTTGATACAGCAATACGGACAGATTTTTGGAAATGCGTCTTTCTATTTATTATGTATCACCGAATAGTACAAAACGAACATCAGTTACTCATTCATTCTTTCACAAAGAGCAGGCTAGAGTATCTCAGAAAGCTCACAGAACTTAAGAAGACTATGCTGGAATCATAGCCAGTCTTATCTGTTCTGTTCTGTAACCTTGAGTAACCCAAGGTTGATTTGGTTTGCCCATCTAAAAGTGTAAGGATAATTTCAACTGAATCATTGCACTTGCATCCAGGGTCTCCGCACTGATCTTGTCATAGGAACTCACACCCTCCACAGCTGCATGAGCCAATTCCCCTAATCAGTGCCCTGCCATCTGTTTATCTGTCTGTCTATCCGCCTATTCATCCAGGTAACTATGACTTCCATATTCTGTGGAGACCTGTGGATAATATAGGGAGCCTAGTTTCATAGTAGATCACTGATCACATGAATATCGCTATATCTTTGGAAAAGTTTAAGAATAATACTGAAAAATGTTTTAGAGTTCTGACTTCCAGTCATACAAAAGGCTGAGGATTATCTTTTCAAAAAGTCTTTGTTTTAATCATTGTCTTTGCCCATGTCTGTCTGTCGTTCTATCTTGTATGAAGCTGAAACAGAGGCTTCATTTTGGAGGCCAATCTTGAAGTCTTCCAACTTGAGAGTAATTTGTGTGTAAAATATGCTTGCACGTCCATTTTTTATCATTCTGTAAAGTCAAATGGGAAATGACTGTGGAATGCAGGATTGTTTAAAAATAGTCTGTTACAGTATAGCTAAAGGTTACCAAATACCTTTGTTCTTGACATTGTTTTCCCTTGAGTTCCAGAAAAATTTATTTTATCAGGTTTTTATTCTTTCTCTTTAAGTATCCTATTTTCCTCTGACTTGTTCAAAATTTAGTATTAGTGTAGGGAATTTTCTGCCTGTTCACAGTCTCACTGTAAACAATAAATACACTTTCTTTCTCATGTATAATAATTGTCAGACATGGCTGCATGGAGCACAATAGGCAATTCTGAGCCTAGTGATACTTAAAATATCCACAGCTTAATATAATGCTAATAAGCTTTCACCTGTAAGTTCACATATATCTTTCAAAACATGAGTGAAGATTTTATTATTCTCCTTTTTAAGCTTTATCACCTCTGTTCAATGATTTAAAGTCATGAAATGTATAGTCAGAAAAGGATAGATCATTTAGAATGTTATAGGAAGAGTTACTTTGAAGATAAGTTGTTTTTTCAAGAATTCAACCTTTTTTTCATTTTTCTTACTTTTAATAAGAAATAACAATGAGACAATTTCGAAACATGTTAGTAGGGCAGCCACAATAATTAATACAATGCACATTGCTCTCTTCATAGTAGTTGATCTGAGTATAAGATACAGACATAATAACTTTTCTAAGCACTATTGGTACAAATATTTCTTGTCATTGAACTAAGAGAAAACAGTTGTATGTATAGTCCAATATTCCATAATAGTCACGGCTTATCGGCAGAATTGGCAATGTTCGAAGCTGTTGACCTGAGCTTTTTACAGCTAAGCATACTAATCCAGCATCCGTTTTTATGCCTCATGGTTAAGCTTTACTGCTGGGTGGTTAAGGCCCAGTTATACAAGACCTATATAACAAAACATGTAACTTTTGTATCTGGAAAAGTCAGCCAAATCCCCTCAGGATTTACTTTGAAACGACATACAGTGTTTTGTAGAACTTTTATCAGCATCAGTTGTCTGGATGAGTCACTGCCATTGCTTGACCATTGTTTGAGAGAATGTTTTCCCTCTAGGTGACTCTCCTTAGGCATATAATACATTGTTGATCCCTTTTCTCTATGGCCCCATAATATCCTTGAACAGAAAATAAGTTTTGAAAATATTTGAGTATTTTCTTTATTTAAATGCTATTAATTAGAACTCAGATAAATTGGTTATTATATACTACTATATATTCAAAAAGAAAGAGAAACAGGTCTTATGATGATCTAGGATTTACAGGTTTTATGACAATCTAGAAATTGCCACAACTTCTGAATGACAAACCTGTCATTTCCTTATTTTTCTTTTCATACAGGGAATCAAATTCTGGATGTTGTATTTGCCAGACAGGTGCTAACGTAAGAACTCCAGCAAAACTCTACACCAAATATAAGAAGGCAATGCTATACAAAATGAAAAAGGAAAGGAGTAAAATGTTCTCTCAGGTCCTGAGCCCAGTGAGAACAAATGCAGGAGACAATAGCATAGAAGAAATTGGAAATCACATATCTGAAATCTCCGAAATAATAGCATCTTTTTTTTTTTTTTTTTTGGCTTTTTGAGACAGGGTCTCACTATGCGGTTCAGGCTGGATTGAGCTCACTTTTGTAGCTCAGGCTGGTCTCAAACTCACACCGATCCTCCTGCCTCAGCCTCCCGAGTGCTGGGATTATAGGCGTGTGCCACCATGCCCGGCTTTTCCTTTATTTTTCTTTATTTTTTATTTAGTTTTTTTAGCATCTGAAGTAAAGAAACAATTGCAGAAAGATATAATCGCAATCAGATCAGAAATAATTCCTGAAGAAAACAAAAAAAAAGAAATGATGACTATAATGAAAGAAGAATTAAATGCTTCTAAAGAGGACACTGACAAAAATAGAGGAAAATAGAAAAATGATGGACTCCTTGAATGAGCAATATAGGAAAGTAACAGAATGCAGGAAGCAGATTCAAAATGTTATTATACAGGAAATTAAAGCAATCACAAGCTGGCAAAACTGCTTCAATGGAAGTGAAAATAGACTTTCAGACCTTAAAGAAAACATTACACCTAGTGAAACAGTAATAAAAGATCTCTTAAAAATAACTAGGATGCAGGAAAAGATAATTCAACATCTGCAAGACAATGCAATGATGAACAACATAAGACTAGTAGGCATCAATGAGAAAGAAGAAGTATATACAAATGATATAAAAAGAATATGGGAAGAAGTGATAGCAAAAGACTTCCTGAATATGGTGAAACAATTTGACATTCATGTAACCAAAGCTTGTAACATCACCCAATTAAAACCACATCCAGGTATATAATAAAGATTCCAGAAATTCAGTATAGGAACAGTATACTAAACGCTGCTAGAGAAATAAAACATCATATTTAAAGGAAAACCCATCAGAATAATGGCAGATTTCTCTTTACAAACCATCAAGTTAATAAGAGCGTGGAGTAAAGTACTTCAAGTCTCACAAGAAAGCAAATTCCAAACCAGACTGATATACCCTGTAAAACTCTCTTTCAAATGAAATGGAGAAATGAAATACTTCCAGCACACAGAACAACTAAGAATTTCATGGTGATAAAGCCAATCCCACACAATTTACTAAAAGATGTTCTAGAGAGGAATCAAAATGACCACAACTCCATGAAAGAGAATGGAAAGAATTCACCAAATAGGGCAAAAAATTAAACATAGGAGAAAAAAGTATACAAAAAAAGTGGTCTTTCAATTATTCTCTTGTACACAGCAGCAAAATATTTCCATCATCATATTCTACAAATGGATTTTTCTTCTATCCTATGGGTCTAGATTCTGTCTGGGTCTACAGGGTAGATATCAAGGAAATAGCAGTAGGTCAGTCCTACAAGTGATACCTGGCCAGCAGTAAACATCATGGATACTGTCCATGTTCATGACATACTAGAACTGTGTGATGTCCTATCCCCAAACTGTGAGAAGTTTTCATCATATATTGGCCAATCCAGTATTTATGTTATGTTTTATTCTTAGTAGTTCTTTACTACCAAGAAACTTTTTCTTAGTTGATATTTTGTATATATTAACCTATCCAAATACTATGCAAGTACTCTGAGTTGATTATAGATTCAAACATATGATACACAACATTCTGGCCTCTTTGTGAGACTCACAATGTGATTTCAATTTTTAGAATATTGTTTTGAAATATTTAATTTAATTTTAATTAATATTTAATTTTTTCTGAATATTGTCTAATTATAATTTTTGATTTATGACTCATGCTGTATCTTTGACTTATAATCTACTTATAAGATATAGTATATTTTCTCCTAGTATTAAAGACTTTGAAAGAAAAAATATGTATATATACACAAGAGAGTTAGGATAAATATACAGCTACATTTTATTAAGTCATTGAGAATAAAAATTTGTATTAATAATTTTAGACAACATATCAATTCTTCATCTTGTCCTCTGAATAACTACTATGAAGACAATAATATGCGTGGTATTAATTATACTAACTATCCTAATAACTTGTTTTGCAACTGTTTCATTGCTATTTTATCTTTTTTACTCATTAAAATAAATAAAATATATATGTACTCAATTAATAATTGTTGAATTGACATCATTTCAGTCTTTGCACACCCAATATATATGTAGAGAGATATAGATATTGATACAGATGTTTTCCTTTCACATTATTTAATTTGTTTCTTCAAGTAAACTATATGCTGTTAGTAACAAAATAATACATATTACTTAGATATCAGATGTTTTCTTGGTTCTGGTTCGCCTTTACCACGTTTCTTCTTCGTTTGTGGATACTCTATGTACTTTTAAACAAACAAAAATGTATTGTCTGTAAAAATTAAGACCACGTTTTCATCACTGGTTTCCTGTGACTTCAATACATATTGCTGTTTAGTAGACAGTGTTTCAAGACTGTGAGTGCATTGGGAGTTTTGCAAAGGAGTATTTTGTTCCAATGAAAGAGACATACATTATGTTGCAAATTCTTACCTGTGAACTATTTTATTTTATTAGTTTGTTGTATCATGAAAATCTGGAACCAAGGAACTAGAAGTATGTAGAGAAAGTGAATTTACAAAATATCATTTCATATGACAACATGATGTCAACCTAAGTGTGCAGGGAATACCAAGAGATGAGTTATCAGCACATGCTAAAAAAGAATTAATAGCAAGGTCTGGCACAATTTGAATGTGTGTGACACTAGTCATCCACTGTGCTCACTGAATTGACACAGAAACAAGTATCTTAAAAATAAGGTTTTATGTTTTTATTCAGTGCCACCTTAAATAGTTTTACTATGGGGAGATAATATCAGGATAAATGTAAATGTAGCTTTTCCACATTATGATTTATAGATGCATTTTTTCTGCAATTTTTTTGTAGAACCAGGGTTTGAACGCACGACCTTGTAATTACCAGACAAGCACTTGTACCACAAAGCTATCTCCCCAGCCCCTACATTGTTTAATTTGAAGAGACTTAACATTAGTGTTTGTAAGAAGAAAATCAATATTATTTGGACTTAGCTTTATAGTCATTCTATAAAAACTCGACTTCTACTTTATTTTTTAACTTGAAGTAATAGCACCTATCTATGTTCATATTTTCATGATTTCCCTGAGTCATCAAGCTGTGGCACTATGTATGATCATCTAATTGTTCTTTGTCCTAACTTTCTAATTTTCACCCCAACAATTTCCTGTTGGGATATTAGTATCTGTTTATTTTAATCAAATGTAATCATAACAAATAAACAAAAGCAGATTTCACTGTTTAAGTTGAACTCATTCCAAAAGAGCTTAAAGAAAAAGGCAAAGTCAATAAATCTAATCATTACTTAAAGGGAAGTCAAGAAATCCGTCAATGGGGCCTGGCGGGATGGCTCAGTGGTCTAAAGCCCCTTCTTGGGGAAGCTTGGGTGGCTTTAGGGACCACAGTTTGATCCCTGGCACCACATGCTACGCCAGCCCTGCCCTCGGGGCGGGCTGAGCCAGCCATAAAAATGAGTGAATAAACAAAGATTCTGAAACAAGAATAAAAATAATAAATAAAATAAATAAAATTCTTAAAAAAAAAAAAAAGAAAAGAAATCCATCAATGATGGGAAGACTGCCCAGTGATGCTGAAATAAGTACACTCTAATGTAGTAGAGGGACAGAGGAGGGAGAAAGTGGGGTAGTGAAAAGTTAGTGCTGTGGTGCACGACATGCTAGCACACCTGAATCATACCATGGGAAAGCAATCTCCCCTTTCCACTGAGCTTCATGTCGTACCCTGGAGGCAAACAGTCATTGTTCCATCAAGCATACCATCTGATACATGCCTCCAATTCAGATGTTGGTCAAAGCTTATCGTAGTTTATGTAGCTTCTCTTGTCTCAATTCAAAATTATGTGCAAATTTAGCAGTCCTAGACTATTGCTGATATCAATGAACTTCATTATCCCAAATTTCATATTTGTATTTTTGTCATTTTATGCTTACTAATATAAAAGCACACTTCTTTTTCAAAATTTCACATTGTATATCTGTACATGCAGAGATAATCTAATTCTAGTTTTAACTGTTATTATAACTGATAGTAAATTATTACCTTATATACATATTCCAGTTATATTTTTCTCTACACTGAGCCATATTTCCAATTTTAAGGATCCAAAATACTTTAGGCAAAATGTATTTTGTAGCTTACCTGATTGAAGCTACAAAATAACAGTTACAATCTTAGGCTTGTCATGATAGCTCAGCTGACTAAGCACCTGTTTCAGCAAGCATAAGGACAGAGGTTCACTCCCTGGTACCACATGCTATGCTACTCTCACCCAGGTGCACTGAGCTGGTCACCAGGCCAGGTGTGGTGGTGCACGTCTATGGGTCTCAGCACTGGGGAAGGTGAAAACAGGAAGAACTCTATGAGTCTGAACTCCTAGTGATATCCTGAACCAAATACATTAAAAAAAAAAAGATTAAAACACTGACTGCTTTTCTTTAAGGTTAATTCATATGTATATTCATTTTCATTCATATGTACACATATTAAAACTATTTACAACGGCTTAGGAATCACACAAAAGATACATGAGATACAGTCTCGATCTTCAGTGATACTCCTACCTACTATAGCAATGGATCCAGAGGGAATGATGGCCACTTTACTCATTGTTACTATGAGTCCAGAGTAAAGCAACTTCTGAGCAAGTATTTTCTGTTTGATTTAAATTATATAGCAGATAAGAAGCAATGTAAGTATAATAAAAGGACACATAACTACATATAAAACAGTAAAAAATATAATTTCTTGTTTTGCCCAAAACTTAATATTGGAAATAATTATAAAATAAATTAGAAAATCTGTATGGATCTTTAAATTTTGACCATACGATATACTTCTTAGTTTAATTAAACTGTAAATGAAGTTAATCTTTCTTATTATGTGTGAATAAGAACAGAAATTTTTCTTAGGATTACTCACACATCTATTAATACAGTAGAAGCTGGTTGTTAAAAGAAAAGTGCCATGCCTTAAGCATATGTTAATAAGGGCATGATATTTGATTCCTGTCATTATACATAAAAAAAAAAACTAAGGGTAAAAAGTCACATAAGAGAAAATTATAAATTTATTAACTTTGAAATTTTTGAGATTCAATAAAGCTTCAATTTTTTTTGAATTTTTGTCTTGGAATAACGAGATAATATTTTTAGGGAATATTAACATTTAAATAGGCATGAATATTTCACAGTAATAGCCAAAATTTATTGACCATTTGCTATCAGTAGGCTCAGTACAAAGTGGTTTACCTATGTTAATGAATCTTTGTCTAAATCTCTGAGGTAGACATAGAAATTGTCTCTGTTTTACTGATGAGGATCTTGGAGCACAGTTAGGAATTGGAAATTAGTCTTGTGAGTATCACAATAATTTCCTACTGAAAGAAAGAGTACTGCTTTGGAGGAGCAAACAGCATAGTAGGAATCTAGACTGCCAAGGATATAAGTTGCAGAAGACAAACTTTAAATAAAGTCAAAAGCAATATTAAGGACCAGTTCTCTTTTTACGTTTGTCTTTTTGCTTACAGTAGAATATCTAAAGAGGTTTATAAGAAACAGTTAATTCATAATATCAGTATATTAGATTGCAATTCTTCACTAGAAAATGAAAGAAAAGAAATTCCATAAAACTCACCTGGATTTTTAAGCATTAGAAAAAAGAAAGCAATAGAAGAAATGTGGGAAATAACATATATTCGCTTCTATTTTGTTAGTGCTTAAGTTGGCTGTTGCTTCACATTTCTTTTTTTCAATTGTATTAGTTTTAATGAGGAAGAAATAACAATGACACAGTTTCAAAACAGATTATTAGGACAGTTACAATAATTAATACATTGCATATTGTTGTCTTCATAGTAGTTGTTCGGAGTGCAAGATGCAGACATGATATCTTTTCTCAATGCTATTAGTACAAATCTTTCTTCTCATTGAACTAAGAGAAAGTAGCTGTATGTGTAGTCCAACAGTTCATAATAGTAGTGGGTTATCAGCAGAACGGCAATGTCGGAAGCTGTTGACTTGAACCTTTTAAAGTTTAGCATATTAATATGGCAATATTTTTTACAACTGTGGTTAAACTTTTCTGCTGTATAATTAAGACCACAATAAAGCAAGAACTATATGACAAATAAGTTAACTTTTGTGTCTGACAAGGTCAGTCAAATCCATCAGGATTTACCCTGAAACCATGTATAGCAGTTTGTAAATCTCTCTTCAGTGTCAGCCATCTGGATGAGTCATAGCTGTTGTCTGACCAAGTTGCTCTCTGTGAAAGCCTCTCTAGCTGACTCTCCTTAGGCACAATAAGGAGATCTCTTTCCTCTGTACCCCCATGATATCTCACTTGAAGAGAAATTTTGGGACACCACTGAGTTACACATGTTATAGTACAGGCTCTCTTATGTCCTGAGTCCTCACTGAGCTTGAAGCAGTTGGGCCCAAACATTGGCTATCCTGGTAGTCCTACTTTTTCAAGTCCTACAGCAAATTGGAATAGATGGCCTCTATTTAAATTTGATAAAAACCATCTATGACAACCCAATAGCTAACATAATTCTAAATGGGGAAAAACTGAAATTTTATACCTCAGATCTGAAATAAGACAAAGATGACCTCTATCAACACTCCAATTCAATATAATTGTGGAATCACTAGCTATAGCCATTAGACAAGAGAGAGAAGTAAAAGGAATAATAATAGGTAAATAAGAAGTGAAGCTATTATTACTTGCAGATGACATGATACACTACTTGGAAAACCAAAAATCTCCACCAAGAAACTACTAAAATTAATATTCAAATTTAGTAGCATAGCAGGATACAAGGTCAACACCCAAAAGTCAATGGCATTCCTCTACATAGATAATAAACACACTGAGAGGGAAATTAGAGAAATGAAATCTTCACATATCTTTCCAGGATGGAATCACTGAGTTAGCCACTTAAGAACACTTCCATAGCTAACTTCATGAACATTATGTTTTGTTTCTCTTTCTTTTAGGATCATTCCACTGCTCAAAGGTATCTGTTGCAAAAAATGTATATTTAAAAAGCTATATGTATGTTCTTAACTAAGCAATCTGGTGCTTTTAAGAAAAGTATACTAAGTAGTAAAGTGAAGGAGATAAGTTTTTGAAAAATTAAGGGATTCTTAGGTAAAGAACTGTATTACTTGTTTTTTATACACTTTGACTTTGAATTATTTTTCATAATTTTCACAAATATTCTCTCTATGCAGTAATAGTGTATAGAATGGATTACTTTCTAATTCATACACAGAACATTTTTAGATTTGTTAAATGATTCTATTTATTTGTATAGTTATTGAACTGATCTTCATGTATAACTTATAATTCTCAGGCACTAAAAACCAGCACCTGAGTGTGATTCACAGACAATAATTTACTACAAGATAAAAATATAACTTGAGAGTTGTCTAAAACAGAATACCAAAAAAAAAAATCCATGAATTAAACAGGTTGAACCAAAGTAGAAATGTATAAATTTTTTGCTCCAGTTTAATACTTAACACATTAGTTAATAAGTAATTTCTTCTGAGTCTCTTCACTTACACTAGACTGTTATTGAATATTGAGATTGTGTCTCATATATCTTCATATCTGTCTCTCCTAAGAGGTTACAGTGTTTGTTGAATGTATATATATTTGAATGAAAAAATGTGAGTAATGAATCCTTAGGCCTAAGACACTTTACAGAAAATGGTGAGCCACCATAATTAGGTATTGTGAAATTAGATTAGAATGAAAGCATTTAACAGCTCTTCCTATAACTCAAATCTTTGCAATGGGAAATATAAAAACAGCCATGTAACATCTAAATGAATATTATCCATCAGATCTGACATTTATTAAGCAATAGAAGCACGCTGGGCACTGCCGTAAACACAAACTCTTTGCCAGCGAACTTAGATTTATCTTTGTTGGCTTTTTTCATGAAAAAGACTACAGCAATTTCATGGCAGATGGTAAAAGAATGCAGAAATATGGCATTGGTTTTCACCTTTTATAGGCACTATCTTAAAGCAGCTTCTTTTACTGAAAATCAATCATATTATCTAGGTAAATACCACCCCTCTGGGGACAGCTGGTATATTTATTTAATTAAGCATTGTACATATATTCTGATACTTCTAGTGTTTATTGGTATTGTTATTTTATTTGTATTCTTATTCTTCTTATTATTTTGTATTTAGGGAAGGGTCTACAGTGCATTCAGGGTCTCACTACTAGATCAGATTCATAGTGATCTGCCTGGTAACAGCCTCCCAAGAGCTGGGATTGGGCCACCATACCCAAGTCTCAATTGCCATCTTAGCATGCCCTGAGGGAGAGGCCAGCACAGCAGGCCTGGAGATGAATAGAGTAATTTTAATATAATAGTTAATTTCTTTCTTCAAAGTAAGTAATTGTGGCTTGGTCATCTGAAAATATTGCAGCAATCTTGGGTTATTGTGGGAAAGAAGGTCATGAGTTGTTTCTCAAACCAGGAAACAACTGACATAGAACATGAAAGAATAATTTTTATTGCTCTCCTTTTTAAACTTTATTTTCCCTATCCCAAGAAAGAAATTACCTCAAAGCCTTAGTTTTTCTTTTTCTATATCCATATGGCACCACTTGATTGCCAGAATCTTTAAAAGTCTTTATTTTAATTACTGTTGGACTCAAAGCCAGTTACTAGATAAACTGGTCACAGCAGACTTTAATCACTTTTGCAATAGGAAAAAAAGGCCTGTAGGAGCTGAACCCATCTTTCACTTGCCCAGAGGTAATGCTGTGTTGTGAATGAATGAAATAGTGAGGGCATTAAGAGGGGCCGGAAAAACGAGACAAGCAAAAGTAATAAACCAAAGGATGAGGGACATTAGATTTATTAATTGGTTCCTATTAAAGACAAGATCTTGCCATCCTTAAAGAGCAGTGGGTGACAGGTATCTCACTGTGACCTATTAAAGTGGGCACAGTGTACTATCATGTTGGATTTTAAAGTCACAGTCTAAGAGATACCTCTATCAATGGATAAAGAAAATGTCACAACCTATTTCATGGAGAACTACACAATGAAATACTGCTCTGCCATAAAGAAATACCAATTGGATGCAACTTCAGAAAAATGGAGTTATATTAAAGCTATAATGTTAAGTAAAATAAATGAGACACACAATTTTAAATATTGCATAGTATCACTTACATAAGATTCCCAAGTTTAAATAATTTAAAGAGAAAAATAAAATGTAGATAGTAGGATACTGGGAGGTGGATATTTTGCAAATGCAAATGAGAGTAAGGAAGAAAAGGAGAGAAAGGGGAGTAGAGAAGAGAGATAAAATTTTTAAGATGGTCATATACATGTACCAATTGACTAGGTTGAGTGTAACATAATGTACAGAAGGATGTGTACTTATAAAAACTTTTATAATTAAAAAATGTGAAATGGTTATTTCTCCCAAATAGTAGAGGAAATGTGCAGAAAAAAATATATGTTCAGAACCATTGTTGATGGAGTCTATGATTCTTTGTGGAGTGACAAGTTCTTATTGTTTCTCCCTCAACTGCATACACTGAACTAATGTAGACCGTTTCAGTAACAACTTGGTTTGGTTTAGTTTGACACAATGTAGAGAGCTAAGATAAGCATGGTGACACAACAGCAGTCTCCTTTGTATACCTGGATTTTTTTTTTCCCATAGATAGAGTTGAACTAGCCAATTTTCATATGGCTCTCTTTGTAAATGGTGACCCATGAACTGTTATAAGCCTGAGTCATTTGCTTATGAGGTTCTTGTATTCACTTACTTTTAGTGCTAAAAAGAGGCTTTGATACCTTTTGAAATTTCTTCAAAAACATTCTTAACATAAATAATGTTCTTAATTTAATATATCCTATATTATTAAAGAACTGTTTACAGTATATATAACTTGCAAATCATAATTCTGTGACATTTTTCATGCTGGAAAACTAGTGATAATTTAACTTTCATAGGGGTAAAAATAAAGATCAAATATTGCAGTGCAAGCAAAACTATTTACATCATAAATTAATGTAAGTGAACACATACGTCCATCCTCACCCCAAATACAATATTCTATCAGAGAAATCTGTCACACTATTGACATTAGTTATAATTTTTAAATCTGTGCCTGATATCTATCGTTGGTTATTTTTTGATATCTTATATCTGGCATAATATTTGAAAGTTATGGCGGAAAAATCACATCGCTCTCTCTATACAATGCCCACTTTACAGAATCTTTGCAAGACTCGAACCAGCAAATAACCTAGAGCACTAGAAAATTTCCTTTTTTTTAATGAATTTATTACGAGTCAACAGGGTATCACTACACAGCCAGCACTAGAAGCTATCCTGGTGTTCTTTAGTCTTCCATGCACTGGGATTATAGGTTCACAACACCATATCCAGTCTCAGTGGCCCTTTTAGCACACTATGAGGATGGGGCCAGCACGGCATGTGGAGGATTGAATCCAAGTCGCTGTACCTGCCTAATAGATGCTTTAGTCCTCTGAGCTATCTGGTAGACCAAACCTTTTTCTTTATTTTTTTGACCAGCTCATCCCACTCTGGAGGAGGGGATGGTACTAGGTATTGAACCGGTCCCAGTGTGCATGCCTAAGCTTGCCTGAGCAGACACTTTAGACTGCTGAGCTATCTCACCAGCCCTAAGTTTCCTTTACATTTTGTATCTGTGAAGCTTAGAGGTTAACGTTTTTTCTTGCCAAGTAGGCACTTACACCGTTGTGCTATCTCCCTGGCCCTTAAGAGCCACAGATTATTAACCAACTTGAATTTCAAGTTTTGAATATGCAATAATGTGAGACTGCCGGAAGTTCTTGCTCAGTTTGCTAGTAATTTCTCCTGGATTTTCCTCTGGGAACCATAACACTTACTGAAAATTTCAAGAACAAAATCTTGTAAAATTACAGGTTCCTCTTTCTGTCAGCTCTTTCCCCAGGGTCCTGAATCTTGAGCTGTAATTTTGTTCTGTCCAGCTCTATGAGAGTTACAGTTGTGCTAGGTGGCACAGTCAAAGAATGCCATCAGGAAGGGGGCAAAGGGATGACCAGGTTGGCACACTCTGACCTCCTCCATGCTTTGAAGCACCATCTTCACATTCAGACTACATTGCTGGTCCTTGGGTAGCCTCAGATATCTTTGAAAAATGTTATTTGTTGCATGATTTTCGTTATCTATCTATCTATCTATCTATCTATCTATTTATTTATTTATTTATTTATTTATTTATTTATTTATGTGGCTGGTTCTGCCCACCCTGGGGGCAGAGCTGACAGGACATGTGCTGCCAGGAATCAAATTGCAGTCCCTGAACTTGTCTAAGCTTGCCTAAGTAGGAGGTTTAGACCTCTGAGCTATCTCACTAGCCCCCTAGTTTTGGTTATTGAGAGAGAAGCTTGGCTCCAATTCCCATTCCTTCATAAGATCTAAAACTGGAAGTATTCACTATCATGAATTTTGAAGTATACAGAACAGAAGTCCTATAACAACTATGCACACAGACCAGAAAATATGTGTTCTATTGTAGTATTGTATATCACTTCATGTCATTAATGAGAACACTAAGGAATTTTAGGACAGTTTATCACTGACTAAAACCTATTAGTTTTCCACATTGCTATGGAAACTGTAGAGGACAGAGAGAAGATATTTGGAGAAGATAAAATGTAAGAGAGCGATAAAACATATCTGGGAAGATCAATATAAAAATTAGGATATGCTCTAATGGAGTTTCACAAATAGATGAAAATTTATTATTTTGCATTTTAAAATTGTAGAAAAGCTTCAATAATGTATTTTTATATGTTATTATTATTGTGGCAGTGGTTGTAGTGGTTGTTGTTAAACCTCTGAGGAAATTGGCAAATACATAACTCAATGTAATATGATATGATATAATAAATATGATTTTAGTATGAAGTTAAGTGAAAGCAAAGGCTTTTTATGCTAGTTTCTTTTTTTTTTTTGGTGTTAATTTCCTACTTCCAGTTTAATTCCACCAAGAAAGGAGAAGTTGAACACCACATGTAGAATAGGGTCTGCCTCATAGGAATTACTCAGGAATGAATGGGTGCTTTGAATATTTGTCTAACTCTTGATACACAGAAATCAGCTACTACAATAAGGTAGGAAATTACCTGAAAAATAAATGGGTAAATCAATTTCATAGAGCCTTTTCTCATGTAGCCAAGTAAGCAATGTGAAGAAATTTAGTTATCTACGGTTTAGGTATCTCACGACTGTCTTTAAGATATATCTTTTCACAGAATTGTTTTAAGTGAAGACCCTCCCAGAATCTCTCCCAGATGGCTGAGAAGCTGTGGTCCTGGAGTCCACGGATATGCTGAAGTGAGAAAGTGTAAATTGAAAACAAACAGCAGGAAGTACACCTTGTTTTGTATTTTGAATACTGGGCATTGCAATGTTTTTTCTTCCAGGGGAGAGGAAATAGTGAATTATTAAAACATGAATGTGACAGCAATGGTCTTGCAAAACCTCATATATAAATTTGGTTGTTTGTACATGAAATGGGGCAAATCTCTTACTTAGGAAGAGAGAAAAATGGCTATCCTAATTTAATAGGCATAGCCAGGCATGTTGGTGCACGGCTGTAATCCCAGCACTTGGGAGGCTGAGGCAGGAGAATCGGTGCAAGTTTGAGAATACCTTGGACTACAAAAGTGAGCTCAAGACCAGCCTGAACTGCATAGTGAGACCCTGTCTAAAAAAGCCAAAGGGAAAAAAAAATTAATAGGCACTGTTGTGGCCATAGCTTTGGGACAGATACTATACCTTTTTTTCTGTACTAACATATTTTTCTGCTACTCTAGCTTCACTAGAGTATGTTCTCATTTCTATTAACAACATTAGTTACTAATAGCTATGAAAATGCTAAAATACATATGTGTAATTCATTCTCAAAATCCTCTACTGAACCAGCCACTGAGCTAGCTGTTTTAGTTCTAATTTCCAATTTCCAAAATGTATGCCTTTGTTCCCACCCTCTGATAAGGTTATACTATTTTTTTTTTTTTTTTTTTTTGAGACAGGGTCTCGCTATGCAGAGAGGCTGGCCTTGAGCTCACTTTTGTAGCCCAGGCTGGTCTCAAACTCACACCAATCCTCCTGCCTCAGCCTTCCGAGTGCTGGGATTACAGGCATGCGCCATCACGCCCGACTAGGTTAACTAGGTTATACTATTAAGACCGCATAACAAAGCTATTTTACAACACTGGTCAATGTACTGAGCATGCAACCCATTAATGATTAAACATCACCGCTCATCTCAGCCTACAGTTATTTCATAGTCTTTAATCTCTTTTCTTGCCCAGTGCCAACCATCTTTCCCCAGTGGCCCCTGAGCATTCCAGTGTCACTTTCCTGTATTCAAACAACACCTCTGTCTTTTCTACAGCTACTTCCTTTCCTTCTGACCAAAACACGCAGGGGAAATTGATTGCGAGATGGAAAGTGCGTTTGCATAAGAGTTCCCAGAGCAGAACAAATGCGTGCCAAGGCCCCTTCCACCTGGCACTCCCGGGAGGGAGTTCTGTGTCTCCCTGGAGCCAGCCTTTGTCCTCATCCATTCCTTTAGAAGCAGCTGAAGTCTTACCAAAGGCACTGGGTCAGGCCGAGCTCTTGGGCGCAAGGGAGTCAGAGCTAGAGTCTCAGCTCCGCTTGGACATGCCCGCCATTCATTCTTTAGGCTTCAAGCTAGTGCCTTATGCCAGGCCAGCTTCCAGATGGGCTCACAAAAACCACGGTTTTTAAATTATTCTGCTTTTTCCTTTATGTATGAATGGAAGCAAAACATTTTGTGTTTTAAAATTTTGTCTAAGTTCATATACTTGTTTCTGTTGGGAGAATTGACTTGATACGACAGAAGGGCAAGCAGAAATCCTTGGCTTATTTCTTATCTTTTCTGTGTATTATTCAGTTGAATATACTGGTTTTACTAATGAGGAACAAATTGATGTCAAGAAGAATGCTTTTGTAATCTTTTTTTTCTGTAACAATCATTATCATAAATTTAGCTTTTTACTGAAATACTGAATCTGAAAGTGAGATTTCTGGCCCACCTAAGTATGAAATGCTTCATGTTTAGTTGGCTGTGTAAGTTTAACAAAGTAAAGATAATTATACTTTCTTTTGTACTTTATGCTTTAAAAGTACTTCTTGGATAGTATTTAAGTATTCCATTCTTTGTCAATGTTTCTGCTAATTTTATTTTATTTTGTTTATATTTGCTTGCTTGTTTTTGCTTTTTAGTGTCAGAGTTTCTTGTTCAGTGGCAAAAGCTGTAACTATCTATAATTTAAGTGATCCAGTTATACCAAAGGTGATTACTGACTTTGAAACCGTCTCTTTCCTTTGGGACTTCTCATTTCTCCATTTCTACTTTCTGACTTAAGACTTTCTGATCTCTGGTAGTTTCTTTACATCCTTCTATCCAGTGGAGCTCCCCAGACTGTAGTTCCTTTTGGTAAGATTGGTCCATGAAAGGCAAATTTCAGGGCAACATACATCATTACTCTGTCACTTATACTCCATTCTCAGCTCTCTCAAAAGGAAGAATGAATTTATTCGCATTGAGGTTGTTCTATCTTTTATATTTCTTTATACAGCCATATACATTGAAATCTTTTCACTCATGCACAATTATGTGAGTCCCAATCAGCACAATTTCCTTCTATTTTATTTCTCTTGTATTTGTAACACTTTTCCTGGTTTCATCATTCGACACATGTACTTGTTTGTTTCTCCAGGAAGCTTCTCCTCCAATCCTTTGCCACAAAACAAGGTACCTCCTATGTGGCTATCTCTCTTTTTTTATTCCCCTAAAATCTTCAGGATTTCTCAGTTCATGTAAGATTGGGGTGAAAAGAAGGAAATTAAAGGAAAGGGAGGAGGAGGAGGTCAGTGCTATCACAATTCAGTACAAACTGTAATAGAATTTCTAATTTAAAATTTACTTTCAAAAGTAATTCAATTTAACATGATACATTATTCCTCTACTTCCCCATGAATGACTAATGTTATAATTCTAAACTAATATTGATTTACTAAAATTTACTTGGTGTTTTGCTCCTTGACATTTTTGTAATGCATTCAATCATTCAGTATTTATTAATCTTTAATATTTCTAACAGACATAATTCAGACTTGTGCAAACATTTATATGGAATTCTAGTTGACCTTTCAAAAGTAAGAACCATACTTTATATTTACCACGAATCATTTCACCTTGGGGAATAGTGCTAGGCATTCAGTTGCTGAGCCACTGATTTTCTTGTACCTACTTATTTCAGTGATCTATTAATGAGTAAGCTATGGGAAACTTACACACTGAAAAAGAAATTGTGGATGTGTAGGAGTGCCTCTAACTCTATGGCGGTATTTTTTGTTTTTTTCTCTTTTTGAGACAGGGTCTCGCTGTACAGTTCAGGCTGGCCTTGAGCTCAGTTTTGTAGCCTAGGCTGGTCTCGAACTCTCACCGATCCTTCCGCCTCAGCCTCCCGAGTGCTGGGATTACAGGCGTGCGCCACCACGCCCGGCCATCTATGGCGGTACTTTTGTGTGCATGTCTAAAATTTTATTGATGACAACACGGCACCTGTGGTATTTTATAATAAATGTAGAAGAAATGTGACAAATGCAAACAATAGCGACTTAATGATGTTGACTGAAGTAGCATACAATGAATAAATTATTTCTTTAGACTACCTGCATAGCAAGTGAACACTGAAAGTACGCACATCACAATATCCCACTGGGCCAAGAGGATTGTTTTAGGTTTAAGGCCTTTGAAAATTAGTACTTTGCTTTTCCCCTACAGGGAGAAAAGAAACCTATCACCAGACACTGGAGAAAGCTCCTATGTGGAAGATGCCCTTATTTCACCCATGTAGAAGGGACATTGCTATCACCAGTGGTAGAAACTAAAAGAGAAGAAATCTTTACAAACTGAATTTGTTAAAAGGACTGTCATCTTCCTTTCACGTTCCCTTTTTCCACAATTGCCACTCTTTGTTGGACTTATATAGCCTTTAAATTTCATCATTGCTTTGTCTTACTTTTCTATTTTACGTCAATTTAACTATCAAAAGGGAGGCCCTAAGAATATGTTTTGTTTCCCTTATCTAGGGCACCACTAGATTTTTTTCCTTCTGGCTCAGGCCACCCTGAGGGCACAGTATATGGTCTTGTGCACTGAGCCCACATCCCCTGCTCCTGCCTAACCTTGCTTATGCAGGTGCTCCAGACTGCTGTGCTATCTTGTCAGCCTTCACTGGATATTTTAACATGCTGACAATTGTTCAAAATTTGTATCCCTAGAATATTCATGTACTGAGTAGTCTATCTTCTGCATAACTTTTTAAGTCCTCAACAGAAGTTCTTACCACCAAATATACCTTGTCCTCTATATAATCCATGAAATTCTGAAACAGGAACAACATTGCTTATAATTATGTAATTGTAATTCAATAGAGTTCATCTATGCTAAGGACATAGGAGAGCTGAGGCAGCCGCAATGTTAGAAATTTGGTATAGAGTTTTAAGCTTTCTCATATTTGGCAAATACAGTAACTGGTACAAGATCTTTCAGTATTATAATCATTAAATTTTCTACCTGGAAATATTGAAAGCTGACTGTATCTC
Organism: Myocastor coypus; assembly: GCA_004027025.1. Classification (NCBI taxonomy): domain Eukaryota; kingdom Metazoa; phylum Chordata; class Mammalia; order Rodentia; family Myocastoridae; genus Myocastor; species Myocastor coypus. The sequence continues at coordinate 32,994 of PVJA010005042.1, read as the reverse complement.
CTATGTTGAGTTCCACTGCACACACACCTTATAAGTCTTTTAATATATTACAAACATAACAAAAATATATTACAAACACTTAATTCAGAGGAAAATAATGCAAGAAGCCTATACCTTCAAAGACTAGCTTCTGGACATGAGCTAGACATCCAGATTACATAATTGAAGGCAGATTCACTAATTAGAAAGCAGGTTTTGGTCTCTGGTTCCCAAACACTAATGAAATTGCCCTGATGTGAAGTCATGCTAATGACTTGAGATGAATTTTTAGTACCACTGTCAGACATTTGGCTAATGATAGATGACAAATCACATTGCTACCTGAATTGTGAGGCCACATCTAAATTACGTTAATGAATCAGATGCTACATTGCAGACGATCAGTGAGATTCATTAGAGCCTACTGAACTGTTCAGGCAATGGATAGTAATTTATGTCAGTAGACGAGCCTGTGTGTGAAACAGGTTTACTGGCACTTAATAGTTAGAAGCAGGCAGCTTTACAAATCTAGATTCAGGTACCTTTCAGATAAGTTGGAAAAATGCTACGCATGGAGCACAAATTATGATCACATATATAAAAAAGGTTTATATGAAATGAAGCAAGATACGTTTATGATCATCTGATTGTTCTTTTAAAATCTTATTTTAAGGATAATTTAGCATTAATTTAAAACTTTTAAAATAAATGGGATATTTATAAAGTGAGAGAAAAGTTAAAGAATTATTCTCCGTCGTTTCACTTAATTCTCATCCTTCCTAAAATCTTACAAAGTATTTTATGTCACTATATGTTATAAAATTATTTCAAGTTTTTTTAAAATATTGTTTTAAGATCTCAGATGTTTTATTAATCTAAAATTGATGTAGATTAAGTAACAATAACTACTTAAAAAGAAAATTATGGAGTTCAATTTTCAAAATACTACCAATTTCATATTTACGGAAAACTTGTTGCAGTTCTTCTATAAAGTAAGCTGTTAGCGTTAAATACAGGCATTTAAAAGTGACTTTCCTAAGTGCTGGATAAGTGACATGCCAGCTCGTGGATGAAGAAGAAGAGGGTCAGGGATGCTACCCATTGGTTCTGTCACGTGGTTAGCACTGCAGACTCCTGACAATGTCCAAACTTTTATGGTTTTGTTTCACCTATCGTCTGCTTTTTTATCAATAGCTTCGCATTTATGTTGCCACTTCAAAAACTTCAGTGACAAACGCATATACACTTAATTGTCTCATGTTTCTAAGTATAAGCTCTGCTGCTACAAATTCTGTATGCAATCTTTTGTGTAATTCTGCCAATATCATTTAATTCATATGCCGCTTAGTTTCTTTCTCCATCTCAGAATTTCAGTGAGTCGTAGAAAGTTTGTGGTTCAGATATAGGCTTGCACCTGCTTAGCACATGGCGACAGGCTAATGCTATCATTCACTGATTGTTTTCTACTGTTATCTACGCCATTGCTTGTTTCAGTTTCATTCCAAAATAGAGAAAATTTTGATGATAAAGCATTACACTTTATGTGTCCTAACGTTCAAATTCCTTCCTTGAAAATTTAATCATAATTTTGTATTCAATATATCATTTCATATGCTTCATTATAAAAGTTACTTTTGAGCCGGGCGTGGTGGCTCACGCCTGTAATCCCAGCACTTGGGAGGCTGAGGCAGGAGGATCGTTGTGAGTTCGAGACCAGCCTGGGCTACAAAAGTGAGCTCAAGGCCAGCCTGAACTGCACAGTGAGACCCTGTCTCAAAAATTAAAAAAAAAAAAAGTTACTTTTTATAGCTTTTTTTCATTTACAATTTGTCATCAGAAAAAAATAAATCCCATGTGCTTGCCTTTGCTTGTACAGAGATAGGAGAGCAGACTGTAAGAATGGAACATACAGTAGGAAGGAAGAAACATCTGCAACGGAATCATGACAACACAGTGACAGCAACCATTTGCTAATTACTTATAATTGAACATCCTTTCAAAATCTGCTGAAGTTCACCAAATATAGCTTATTTTTATTTTATTTTTTGGTGCTGCATTTCAAACTCTGGACCTTATCCTTGCCGGGTAGAGGCTTATGACACTGAGCTATTGTGCCAGCCACATATAGTTTATTTTTAAGAAGGCTAAAAGGACAGAATTTTACGTGCATGCTTTCTCAGAGCTATCTGCATTTTCCATGAAGAAATCAATCATTTATGTATTTATTTATGTTTATTAATTTTAGTGAGAAAGAAATAGCGATGAGACAGTTTCAAAGCAGGTTAGTAGGACAGTTAGAATAATTAATACACTGTATATTGTTGTCTTTAGAAATCAAGCATTTGTACCATCACGTGAGGAGACAAGCTGAGGATTTGCACCATTTTGAGAAGGAGGACAACTGTTATGCTAGGACTCAATAGCAAGATTGTCCTTACTTAAGCTCTACCTCCTGATTTCTAAAACAACGTAAAAAAGTAACGCTTCTCTCTTCAACAGCATGGTGTATGAAATGTTCATAAAAATGTTGTTGAAATAGAACATTTCGATCAAATCTCTCATAATTAAGATTTCAATTCCTTGAAACAAAGCTCATGTGAGTCTCTAAGTAATTATACCAACATTCTACATGAAACAATTAAGCAAATATTTTTATTTCCTTTACTTGAAAACTGAAAAATAGGAGCCTAAGCTTTTACACGTATTGGGCTTGGGTTTTCTTTCATCAGACATGGTGTCCACAGATCACTCTAGTTTTTTTTTTTTTTTTTTTTTTCTTTCTTTCTGGAATAGAAATGATTGAAGAAAAAGAAAAAGCTGTTTCTTTTTTGCAACTTTTGATGCAGTATAAAGCAATTTTTCATAGTGTAGGTGGATTATTACTCGCAGGAGATTAATATAACACAGAATCAACCCAGAATTATTAGCTTGTTTTCATAGAAAAAGTTCCAGAAGTATTTAGCATGGAGAAATGATTGATTTACACTAGGTAGCAGTAATTTACATTATGCATACATGCTCATGCATTTTATTGTATTGAGTATTTTAAGAATTCTCTTGAAATATATTTATGCATGACAAATATAAAAATGTGGCTTGCCAGCCCTGCCTCCAGGGCATGCTGACACAGCAATTAAGAGTAGGCGTGGTGGTATATGCCTGTAGTCCCAACTCTTGGGACCCTGAAAACAGATGGATCATTATGAGTCTGATCTAGTAGAGAGACCCTGAACATCTTGTAGATCCTGTCCTAAAATATAACAAAAAAAGAAAGAAAAAAAAAAGAGAAACATAAAAAGGAATGTGTAAGAGAAAATACAGCTATAAAATGCTTTATTTTAATAATGAGTCATAAAACCATCCCTAAAGTAAATTTTAAGTCAAAATGATCCTTTCACCAATCATTACTTCAACATCTAGAACAATGGAACCTTCTTTGAGTAATGCTAAAATTACTCAGCATGGGATATGTCAGTACCATTTCATTTGTTTTGGCAGATCCCATATTCCTCATCAGCGACTTGAATTCAAAATGCCCAGGTATCCACAATTCAATATTTTTTGTGATTTGTGGAATGATTAATACATTATAAAGCATAAAACATTTCTACAAAAACAACATTTAAATCTCAGAAGCCATCTTTTAAGATAACATTTTACGTTCAAATAATGTAAATCTTTCCGTGCTAGTTGTTGTTAATTTCCAGGAAAATGCTAAAAATAGAAACATTTTGTAGAAATGGCTAACACTGAGCTGACTCTATTAGTGAGAATTTTCTTTTATTTTCTTCTCCTTTATTACTTTTTTCTGTTTTTGTTTTCATTTCAATGTGATAAGAAAGAAAAGGCTAAAATCAGGAGCATATTTTTTATTTGAAGAATGCTGCAGATAGCATGTTACATAGCGAGAGTTTCAACATAAATCCTGTTTCCTCTACTTCACATTTTCTACTTATATTCTTTTAAAGGTAACAATAGAGAGAAATTTAAAATATATTCTCACTTTAGGAAGAAAACTTTACAACAAATACCAATGTATCAATTAATCTTGTTTCAAACTGTGTAAATTGTATTATTCAGTTGAGTAGGGAAGGGCAAAAAATTTGAGAATTGGTATGCACTCTTTAGATTCTTTCACAGATTTTTAAGTATTGTGCAAGAATCCAAATGTAACTTCACCTGCGAAAAGCATGTAGCAGAAAACCTGACCCTGTCACCATCAGCCAGTGTACTTCAGTTTTTTGGCTGCCCAGAAAATAGCTCCTGTTCCAGATCCCATTGCTTCTGTCTCTTAGAAATGGCTGCTCTCTACGATGCCTGTTATGTAAACCAATGCCCAGTGGACCAGCCCTTCTGCCTCTGAACTTCCTGCTTGCTTACGTCATGCAAGCCCTAGATCACCAGTGATCAGAGCCTACGTCAGTGCCCATTGATGTAAAATAAATCTGCCTCCAATCCTGGAGATCATTTCTGTGTTTCTTCTTGCCGTTGCAGTTAAGTGTGTCCAGCAGTGGCAACAATGGCCTAGAAATGTTTGTGTGAATCCTACTGTAAAATTATTAAATTCCAAAGTATTTGAAATGGTTTGACCTATTTGTCAATTATCTAAGATTATTGCACCTTAGCCAGCAGCTTCCCTGACTTCTTTTCATTAACCTTGAAGCTTTTATTCTAGTTACTCTTCTGTTATTCAAAAAGCCAAAGTACAAGGAGATGTACAGATATGCATAGTTCTCATTTAACAAAAGGAAGAGTACAGGAAAGTCTTTAAGGTAAGCAGGATTTTTATTCTTTTTATTAAGACATTTTGAAGAACTTAAGTCATTCTACAAACATGGTAGGAAATTGAACAATTATATTTGTCTTTAAAGTAGTTCATCTGCAGTTAAATTTCCAAGATGATTTTCTATTATGGGATATGTTGATACCAGGAAGACAAGATATACCTAGCAGAAAGAGACATTAAGGGTAGTTATGGGCCCAGCAGGATGGCTCAGTGGTCTGAAGAGCCTGCTTAGGAAAGCCTAGGCGGCTGCAGGGACCACGCTTTGATCCCCGGCACCACATGCCGCGTCAGCCCTGACCTCGGGGCAGGCTAAGCTGGCCATAAAAATAAATAAATAAACAAAAGTTCTTAAGCAAGAAAAAAATATATATAAAAATAAAATAAATTCTAAAAAAAAAATAAGGGTAATATGTGATTCTGGTTCAGCACTGAATTTCTTAAAATATCTTTACCATTCAAAGCCTTTTACAAACATTGTTTGACATCAAACTGAAAAATATCATACATGTACATAGCTTTAAGCCATATTTTAACATTGCAATTAATTAATGACCTCTGGTCATGGAGATGTCTTCATAGTAAAAGAGATAAGATAACGTAAAAAGCTGATGGATGTGACTTCATGGTTTTCTGGGATTAATTTGCTCATACATTCAAGAAGGCTTTGAATAAATGTGACACTCATGGCCTCTGCCACTTCTCTCAGTTAGTGAAGTCATAACTTGCCTAAGTAGAATTAGGCATAGAAAGATCAATGAGCTACTAACCCCAGGCTCTGTGGAACATGAATCTCTTATTTCATTCCTCTATTTAAATGTGTCATTTTCAGTTACAACTTGGCCTGCTACTAAAGCAAAATCATCAGGTAAGGTACAAAGACTTGGATCTAAAGTGTACAACTTCATTATCGGTCAGTTTTTCTGAAAGTTTTCTTTCCGAGTTCCATCACTGATTGATATCTTGCTTGATAAGTCAGAAACTTGCTTTAAAAACATGTTTTGCTGTGTGTGCTCCACTCCCTATCGAGACTGTCCTCTGCTGTGTATCGGGTAGATAGTGTGTTTAGTTCTCAGCATTCAGGAACTTGGCTCTTCTAATCATTGCTTCCTGGCTTCACGTACTGTTTCTGGCACTCTCCTATCATAATTTATGCTCGTTAATCATTTGTGCAGAACTTTAATAAACTTCCCCCTCCGTTTTCTAAAGCACAAGATCTTTGAGATCAGTCATATTCTCTACAAAGGCACCAGTACAAGGAACGACTTCATTTCATTGATTAATTACAATTCATTTTACATACATTCTTTCTACAGTAGTAATCTATGCACAATTTCTCCTTAATGTAAAAATTTTAAAATATACAGAAAAAATATCTCAAGATCACGATTTGTAGTTCTTCCTTCTTCCATTTTATCCTGAAACTGATCTATATAATCGATATAGTGAGGCTTTGTGCAACCTGGTATTGTGGAACTATTTTACTAAACCATGCAATGCAGTATTTGAATGCAGGCATTTTGTAGCATTTTTCTTTTCAGTGGCATAAAGTCATGGGAATACTGATCTGAATTATGCCTCAAAATTGTACAATGCCACGGAACTTTTAAAAACCTCAATAGACAGAAAATCTGCAAGAAGATGATTGACCTTAGCCTTTGGCATGGGTGGGTGCCCCACTTGTTCTGGGGCCATTGCTAGGTGGATTGTGGTTTCTTGTATGCTGCTGACCTTGGTGGTTGTCGAGTAGCTCCGGGACAGAACTGACAATGTCGGCAGGCTACTCTATTGAAGGATGCCTCGCACTTCCTCTGCTTTGCAAAAAAATGCAATTTGCCATATTGTACTTAGAAATTGCTACATAGAATTTGTTTATAGATTTTTTAAGTGGTTAGATGTGTTATAAAAGCCAAATAAACATTTTAAGTCACTATAAATGCAGTGGGTTGAAACAAGTGTGCTCAAATTTATGTTCCTTCTTTGTTCACCACATGACATATTGAATATGGTAGGCGTAATGGAAGCAGCAAAATAGGCAAGAGATGTTGTAATCATTTTTAATAGGACATGTTCAATTTTTTTTTTTTTTTTGTCTTTTTTGAGACAGGGTCTCGTTATGCAGTTGAGGCTGGCCTTGAGTTCACTTTTGTAGCCCAGGCTGGTCTCGAACTTACACTGATCCTCCTGCCTCAGCCTCCCGAGTGCTGGGATTACAGGCGTAAGAATTATTTTATTATTTTATTTTTCTTGTTTCAGAACTTTTGGTTGTTTGTTTATTTATTTATTTTTATGGCCGGCTCAGCCTGCCCTGAGGGCAGGGCTGGTGCAGCATGTGGTGCCGGGGATCGAACCACGGTCCCTGCAGCCACCTAAGCTTTCCTAAGCATGCGCTTTAGACCACTGAGCCATCCTGCCAGGCCCCTCAATTTCTTGTAAGGTATCTGAATGCTGAAAATTACTCTTTTACCCAACACAACAATAAGAAGAATATCCTGGCAGGTATTTTCCAAGATAAATCTGGAATTTGACATGTATGTTTGGAGATGGTGATTGGCACTGTTAGTCTAACAAAAAGCAAGGGAAATCCATATGAACTGCAGCAGCTACATATTCTGATTTATGTTTCATCCTCTAATTAAAATCCAAGGACCCTAACGCTGAAATGTATTATGCATAAATTTACTTCAGCAACAAGATATCCATTCAATGACATAAATGTCACAGTAAAGTTGGAGGGCCTTTACTTTGATGTGAAAAATGGAATTAATCTTCGGAACAGAGGGACCTCTAGCATTTCCAGAGAACAGGGCTTTATACTCTAGAGCACTTTTGATATCACCCTGTATCTGAATTTCACATCCTATTACTATGTAGCAGGCTTGCATAACTTTCACATTTCTCCCCTAAAGCCCTACTTAGAAAAAGAGGAAAATAAATGACCTAGTACTGGTGCACTGAATACACTAAAATCCTTTTAATAAACCCACCAAAATCAGTATGTTTCCCAATTCTACTACTATCTTTGAAGATTTTAGCAATTAGCCCTATATAGTGCTAGTTTTGTTTAGAGATGCTTAGATTAGTCTTAAAATATCAAAGAAAAGGAATATTAGTCACAGAAAGTGTTGTTAAAATTCAATTCTGAAGTTGAAACTCTAAATTCTACATTACTTCTACTCTAAACTTCTACATTAATAGCAAAAATATGGAATTTATTACATAAAAGCCAGAATCTTAAACTTTTTTTTTTAAGGATTCATTGTGCAGAATTTAGCTGTGACTTCATAGGCAAGCACAGAAGAAAGGAGGACAAAATAGAAGTTGGATACAAACAATGTTCAAAAAACAAAACAAAACAAAACAAACAAACAAACAAAAAAAAACGAAAGCAGTCAGCCATGCTGTTCATGTAAGAGGCTAAGGCAAAAAGACCACTATGAGTTTAAAGCCAGCCTGGCCAACATAGTTGATTTAAGACCAGCTTGGACTACACAGAAAAATACTGTCTCAAATAAGCAAGATAGATGGATGGGTGGATGGATGGATGAAGCAGTAAAGCAAAAATAAAGCAAAAGTTTTATTACATATCAGCATCATTTTCATGTGTTATGGTTTGTGTCTAGTTGTCCCTGTAAAGCCTCATACAATCATAAGACAGGGACTTCTAAAGTTTGAGATTAATCCATGATCCACTGGGATTATGGATGATCCACTGGAATTATAGGTATTAGTACTGCTGGATTATGGGTGTGACTGCTATGTCCAACCTGGGGCAGATAGACTGATTGTAACATGAGTAAGACAGAAAGACAGACTCTCTGTTGCCATTGTTGCTGTCCTGCAGCCATGAACTGCTGCTTTCTGCTGTGTGACACTCAGCCTTGGGGCCAGTTGGGTATGGACTGAAAGCGACAACAACTGTGAGCTGAATAAACCTCTCCTTTCTTCATTTGGGGTGTGGGGCATTTGTTCCAGCAACAATAGAAGAGGAACTGAGACAATGTGTCACTCATTATAGTCTATTTTGTTCTTTAATTGTGTAAAAGAAATTAAAAACTGAGATGACTGGTGTTTTCACTAACAGAGTAGATTTCTTTTCTACCATCTTAACACAATTTTACTGATATACAAATAACAAATGGATAAATAAGTGATAGACATAAATATGTATGTTGATATCTTATATATTCACTGTGAGTTTTTGAAAATCAAAAAGCACAAAAGCAAAGCATAGTGATCTGATATCCAGAAATAAAAATGAGAACATTATGTTCTAAAGTTTGTAGATATCTCTTCATTGGTGTATTGGAGTGATAGGAGTCAGACGCTTCCAGTCCCCAGAGAGCAAGCAACAAAGAACAGAGCCTAAAGACACCTACTCTGTGTAACTCAGGCAAGCTGCAGACAAGGAGACAGATTCCCGGTGGTGGGCCCTCTCTGTTCTTTGTTCCTTTTCCTGGAAAGTTACCAAATGGTGACATGTAACACTTAGAGTTTGATGAAGACAATGTAAATAACTGTTTACACCAAATTAGTTAGACACATTCCTTAGCCTGTTTGTAGACTTCAGTAACAAAAGTTTCAGGGGTCTAAGATCACTAAGTGTGGATAAATCTCAGTGAGACCTCTGAGGCTATATTAATCTAGTCTTTTTATCATTTATTTCAGTTTCTACAACGGAGTATTGCTTGGGTCCTCAGAGTGTATTGCTTTGGACATTTGAATTTACTCAGAGTAAATTCAGTGAATACACATAGCCTCATCGTTTCCTGAAACTCTTGGTTGGGTCTTTGTGGTTGTACTGACTTTTATTTTCAATGCTATATACACTTCCATGCCTGATGGAGTGTGCCCTACAGTGACATCGTGGTAGGCACCTGTTAGCACAGTAATACTCTAAAGTCTATTTCACCAGCCTTATCTTCCAGGATCTGCCCTACTCAGAGCACTAGCTAATAGCGCCATGTTGTAGAGTAAGTCACTTAGACATGAGGAATGATTTATTTGAATGTATTTATCTAATTCTGTAGTCTGGTATCAAATAAAGTGTCCTCAACTATGGATCTCCTGTTCCTTTTCATATTATATGCATCAATAAATGATTAATAAAGATTATTTCTCAATTTATATAATTGTCTCAAAATTTATGATGCATACAATGTACGTAAGTTGTGGAACTTGATATTGCTATGAACTTCAATATGCAGTTTTTCCACTTAGCATTCCTAGCCTCTATAAAGTTGTTTTCTTGGAGTCATGGGACTGAGATTAACAATCTACTATATACCACTCCTAATCTTTTATTTTATTTTATTTTTTTTGTCTTTTTTGAGACAGGGTCTTGTTATGCAGTTGAGGCTGGCCTTGAGCTCACTTTTGTAGCCCGGGCTGGTCTCGAACTCGCACCGATCCTCCTGCCTCAGCCTCCCAAGTGCTGGGATTACAGGCGTGAGCCACCACGCCCAGCTACCACTCCCTATCTTGAACAGCTACCATTTTATGCATCGAGAGCATCTATCAGGTCATGATTCTTTCATAAGATGTCTTATTTCATCAATATAAATGGTAAATATAGAAAAAGCCACACTTCAAATAAGTTAAACAAGTGCCTTAGTAGATTTTCTTGAGTTTGAAAAAATTGTGTAAGAATATAGTTTATGTAGCTATACCAAAAATATGAGAACATATTATGTAATAGCATTTTTATTAATAGTCATATATTTATTGAAAGCTCAATAAAGCTTTATTAGAAGATAAATTCACAGTTACAGTCTATTTGTTCTGCCATAAAATATGAAAATGTACATAAGTAGTAATTTAATGTCAGTGAAGAATTGAATGAGTTTCATGTTTATATTTCCCACCTAATCTATTTTTCTATATGCAGAAAAATGCAATTTTAGCATCTTGTTCTATTTCTGATATATTCTAATGCTTTCCTATGAGCATCAAGTGAAAACCAATGTAAATGAAGCAAACAAAGATCAACACAAAGGCCAGCCAGGAAGCTCAGCAGATCAAAGTGCCTGCTTAGGCAGATGCACGGATCGGGGTTCGAAATCTGGAGTGCCGAGACAGCCCTGTGCCTGGGGTGCACTGAGAGGGCAATGGAGACTGGGCATAGTGGCACATCTGTAATCCCAGCATGTGGGAGGCTGAAAACAGAATGATTACTACGAGTCTGGTCTGTGCTGGGAGACCCTTTAGGCCATATACTGAAAAAAAAAAAAAAAAAATATATATATATATATATATATATATATATATATATTAACATGGAAGAAAATGACAACACAGTTTCTCAAATGTCTGGATATAACAGCATTGTCTGCCGGGTGTGGTGGCGCACGCCTGTAATCCCAGCACTTGGGAGGCTGAGGCAGGAGGACTGGTGCGAGTTTGAGACCAGCCTGGGCTACCAAAGTGAGCTCAAAGCCAGCCTGAACTGCATAAGGAGACTCTGTCTCAAAAAAACCCCACAACAAACAAACAAACAAACAAACAAAACAGGATTGTCTGATGGAGAGTTGAACTATTGAACAGGTAAATACTGACAGTAAAATATGATTTTTTTATAAGTTAATGCTATGGTTTGTGTCCAGTTCTATGCCCAAAGCCTCATGCAGTTATGGGGCAGCTTTTAGAGTTTGTGATTAGTTCATTATCCCATGCTGGGATTATAGGTGTGCATGCTATGCTATCTTGGGACTGATGGCCTGAATACGATATAAGGTGAGGAAAGAGGCTCGGTAAGCCTCTGTAGTCATTGCTCCTCCCTTTGCTATTTGCTGTTTTCTGCCACCATGAACTGCTGTCCTCTGCCAGGTGCCACTTTGTTTTAGAGCCAGCTGCATAAGGATTGAAACCTCCACACACTGTGAGATAATGAACCTTTCCTTCCTTAATTGGGGTGTTGGATATTTTGTCTCAGTGATGAGAAAAAATGACTACAACATTTAGCTATCCTTGGGGAAAGACATACTTTTTAACAGGTAACTGAAATTTTGGAAGAAAATATAATTGGCTCAAAGAACACAAGAAATTTAATTAGGGAACAAAATTCCAGGCAACCGCCAAAAGACTGGCAGAGTCCATCCTAGTATAATTCAGGTCAGACAAGGAAAGGCCCAAGCCTGTGGCAGAAACCAGAGCCAAAAGAGCATAAAGCAGATCCCAAAACACTTTGAAAGGCATAGAAGTAGATGCACAGGAAGCTCAAGAGATGGGATTTTCAAAACAATGTCTAAAATTATTAATTGTTTTGCACAAAGGAGAATAAATAAATGAAAGAAAAAGAACCTTCTGAGAATAATATGGCATGCTGAGAACTTGTATAATGTGATTGGAATAATGGCAGGGGAAAATACACAGATGTGATTCAGATATTAGAACTTTTGGACTAAAGAGATCCTATAAATATACTTAATTCAAAAACAGTATTATAGACATATTTGCATAGAAACAATAAGCTTACAATAGAAAAGATAAATGGCCTTAAAAGAGATACAGAAAAAGTGAAATGATCTCTACAGAAATTTAAAAAATGAAAATCCACTCAATTATCTAGCATCAAAAATGCCCTGGATATTCTTGCATTATTGTGAATAGTTTTAAGTATCACTATCAAAAAGATACGTGTATAGCAGATATCTAACACAGGGAAAATAGAAGAAAAAATGAAAAAGAGACTAAGCAACAGGAGGCTGGGGAGACAGCTCCATGGCACAAGTGCCTGCCTGGCAAGTGCAAAGTCATGAGTTCAAACCCTGGTCCTGCAAAAAAATAAACAAATAAATAAATATTTTAAAAATTAAAAGAAAAGGAGCAGTTATTCAGTGACAAGTTAGACTGGAAATGTCACATGTGGTTTATAAGTGTTTTTAGAAAGCTGGAGAACTTGGGCTCGTTAGATAGCTCAATGGTCTAAAGTATCTACTTAGGAGAGCTTAGGTAACTGCTGGGACCATGGTTCAATCCCCTGCACCACATGCTGTGCCACCCTCACCCCCAGAGCAGGGTGAGCCGGCCATAATACAAATAAATAAAGTTTTAAAAAATGCTAGAGAACTGGTAGCTGGTCGGAATAAAAAACCAAATTCTGCTTTGATTTTTCTCAAATTGGCCAGTAATATAAATTGCAGATTTATTAAACTCATTGAATTTTAAGCAGGATAGATATGATAGAACCTATAATTATTTGATAATATATTTTTGAAATTGAGAAAGAAAATTTAAATCTCAAGAAGTCAGACACAAGCAGTCACTGTACACAGAGAAGACTTTGAGGCTAACCAAAGAGTTTTCGTCAGAAGAGACAGAATAAGAAGCCAGCAGCGCACATCTTTCCAGGACTTACTGAGAGACGCTGCCATCCCACACTTCAGCAAGTGCACAAACACTTGGGAAAAAGGACAGTGTATAGGCTGGCAGTGTTCTGGAGTGGTAGAGCTGACACTGAAAATGTGTAGGGGGCTGGATTCATTCTCCACAACATGAACACACACAGACACTCATGCACAAACACACATACACACAGACATGAAACACCTGCCATTTTAAGATAAAAGAAAAATAAGTGTGTTATTTGTAGGCTTATGCTGCAAGGAAAACTGAAAGAACTGCTAAAAGATAGTCTTTAGAATGAAGGAATGTAATAATACATGAAAAGTGTACCCTCAGGGAAGAAGAAAGAATAGCACAAATAATAAATATTGGAATAAATAGGAAATGTTTTCCAAATATAAATGAATTTTTCAGAAGTATTGTAGGATTAATTTTTTAAACATTCATATATATTTCACATGTACTATACTATAGAGATCAAAGTTCAAAAAGAATTGCAAGTTTTTGTATCAATTTATAAATTTTTAAATGCTTCAGATTGAAAACAGGGTATATTACCCTTAGTGTGGTATTGAAAAATGGAAAATATAGACGTATATAATACATTAATGCTTATATCATGTGTTATGAGAAACTATTTTGAAGATGATGTATAATATACTAAGTATTGTTCCTGTCCTGAATTTTTGTTTTGAAAATTTATACTATAATTTTCATTGTTTATTTTTCTTCAATAAAAAATTTAAAATTTAAAAAATGTGAAAAATGAAGTGCTGAAAGATGCCCACATAATAATTACAAGATAAGAAATGCCAAACTGTAGAAAAATTTAAAAGAAAACAAATAAGTTAGATTTAAAATTAATTATATTGCTAATTAAATTACATAATAATAAAATGAGCCTTTCCAGTAAAATATCAAGGAAGTCAGGACTGATCTAAAAGTTCAAATGTAAGATATATATATAAATATATTATTCTGTATATAAAGGTGCATATTTAATAGATAAAATACATGGATTGCAAGAAATATAGATAAATGAACTACTAGATTAAAAGTGCAAGTTCAACATTGATGAATCCATCTGAAATACAAAATAATCAGAATTATTTATGCAGAAGCTTGAGAGATAACTCAGTACAATAAGCACTTGCCTGGAAAGCACAAGGGCCTGAGTTCAATCCCTGGTTCTAAAATAATAATAATAATAATAATAATAATAATAATAATAATTAAAGAATTATTTATGCAGCTTATAATAGAATTTTATTATTTATTTGTTTGTTTATCTATTTATTTATTTGGTAAACATCTCACTACACAACTTATACTCATAGTGAGCCTCCTGTCCCCTCTTCCCCAGTTATGGGAATACAGGTATGTGCCACCATGCCTGGTCTCATTGGCTGGCTCAGTGCACCTGGGTTCCAGCATAGCATTCAGTACAAGGGCTCATACCTGGGTCCTTGCACTTGTCAGTCTGGCCAACTAATAATAGAATTTTAAAACAATGAAGCAAAGACTGAAAAGTAATGAACAACTACTCCATGATCAATAAAATATTGATAATTTTCAACAATTGGTGTAAATAGGCAAAAAACAAATGATAACATAGGTATTTGAGCAAGTTTGCCTCCTACCATGAACTTAACTGATATTTATAGAATACACTGAGCGAGTACAGAGAACGCATTTCTTGCAAATGCATACGATACACCCTTCAGCATAGAGTCTATGCTGGTCTGGAAAACCACTTTCAAATTTTCCAAGGATTTTAAAATCATCTACTATGTTCTTTAATATTGATAGAATTAAATTATAACCCCCTAAGATGTGGTAAAATACATATTTTTATATAAAAATAGTTAAAAATTAATGGATTAAAGAATAAATCCCATAGATACTAGGAACAGCTTTTAGCTGATGAAATACAGCACATCTAGTTCAGTGGTTTGCAGTGAAAATAGTGTTTAAAATGAAATTCACGGCTTCCATCTAAAATCAGTGACCCGAAATTCCACAGGGAGGTCTTTAGGTAAAGACCAGAAGAAAATGAGTTCGGAAAGCTTCCAGGTTCCAGATCAGCAAGTGCACTACCATTCAGCCACAGAATTTAAGATTTACAATGAATTCTCTCGAGGGTCACTGTAGTAATCTAAGCAGGAAAAGTGTAAGACCTTACTTTTTCATTTTACAAACATTATTTAAAAGTAGTGAGAGTGCCAGCCTGATAGTCAGGGCAGGCCAGATAGCTCAGTGGATTAAAGCGCCTGCTTAGGCACATGCAGGGGCCCGCGATTCCATCCCGAGTCTGCCCTGCGGACCTTCCCCTGGGGAGCGCTGAGAAGATAGAGGAGGCTGCAAGTGGTGCCATGCCTGCAATCTCAGCACATGGGTGACTGAAAAGCAAGAGGATCACTGAGAGTCCGGTCTGTGTGGTGAGAGACCCTGTAGACCCTGTACTGAGTACATGAAAAAAAAAAAAAAGAAAGAAAGAAAGGAAAGAAATTAGTGAGAACGGCATATTTATGTTGGAATTGATTTAAGCAAAGGTAATACATATCAAGAAGCCGCAATAATTCAGGGGCAGAGAGGACAAAACTTACATAGTGGTCAGTTTAAAGAGAAAAACCATTACCGGATACATGATTAGAGAGGCAGCATGGACATTATTTGCTAACTGATGGCATATGAATGGTGAACAAAATTATGGTGTAAAGTTTAATTTTCTTCATTTTGTTCTCATTTGCTTATTAGATAAGAATAAAAGTACCTTTAAGACATTCACTGTTTCAGATTCCAGGGTTGCAAAATCTATTTCCACTATATTTCCAGAGCAGAAAAAAAAAAAATATGGAACCTGTCATTAAATACAAACTTATTTGTTAAGTATTTTAAGTTGATAAATTAAATACAGGTAAATAACTATAGAATAATCATTCTAAGTAAATAACTATAGGATAATCTATTGTGGGAAATAAAATTAGAGTGCTTTGTTCATAGAACTCAAAAATTATTCTGTAAAAATATTTTACTCTAGCATATTCCATAATGAATTTTTCATTTTATTTCAGCAAAAAAAAAAAAAAAATGCTATGATTACACTTCCCAATACATTTCTTTTGTCCCACTTGACTTTTAATACATTTCATACACTGGTGCTCTAGTCCCTCTTTTATGGAAAGTATACTTGGATGCTTTTCTTACTATCTCTCCCAATTTCCTTTGCATGTTTCTCTATACGTTTCCTTATATGCTCATGATCTAAACCAATTGTTGTGAACTCACTTTGTCCAGTAAGTCTCCTGAACATCAAACCACTGCATTCATCTATCTCATGAACAATCCCATCTGCATACTGTATAGGACTCAAGTCAATGTGTTAAACAGAGAACGCATACAGAATTTTCCCTACCAAATTTTTGCAATCATTTAATAAATTTTTGATACATCCATCAAGCTACTAATCCCAAATTTGAAAAGTAATTGCAAAGCTTTCTTTACCTTACTCAATGGACAAGTCGTATTAGCTTTAACTCTAAAACATCAGGATGTTGTCCACCTCTACTTTAATTATTTATTACTATAAGATTGTTACAACACTTGGACTTCCTTGCTTTCAATCCATTCTCTTCATATATATCAAAATTGTATAGCAAGAAAAATTAATGCAGTCATGTAACTACGTATGAATATTTCCTTTTATAGTAATTATTCTGTGACTTTCCTTGGTATAAAGTTTTGTGCATGACACTCAAATCAAATAACATTTTAAGAAGGAATAAAGATTGAGTAGATCAAAGATGAAAGAATAATGCTAGCTACAAACACTTATAAAATTTTCAACATATACTCAAACACTCATACATATGGATATACTTATTTATCCATTGTTCTACAATTTCTGTGAGTATGTAACATCTGTTAGGCACTGTCAGATAAAGTTTGCTAAAGTAAAATATTCACATGATGCTCACATTGTTTACTTAAGTTGGTGATAAATTAAAATCAATGATATGGTTGTAAAATCAATGATATGAGACATAAAGTTACAAAATAAATCATTTACATAAGAGGAACTAAAATTAAATTTTGACCACATCAGTCAAAAAAATGTCTTCTGAAAAAAGAATTTAATTCATCATCTACATGCTAAAAGAAATTAGATTTAATATCTTAATATATAAAGATGTGTTTTAATGTTTTTCAGCAGATGGTCAAGAAACCAGAAGAGCCTGGAAATAAGAATTACTCTAGAACATTTGAAATAAATGACGTAGCTGAAGAATGGATGAAGAAAGACTCAGGGAGAATGTGTACTGTGGCATATAGTGATATCCACATCTTGAAGAATCATTCTGGCTGTGATAAGTCAGGTAGTGTAGGATGATTCTGAGTGATATATTCAAATGACACCTTTTACAGTGTTTCATGTATTCAATAAATTCTTCTGGTTTGTTCCCATCATCATAAACATTCCATTTTAAATGATTATAAGGAAAAGTCAATCTAATACTTTCATAAGACACTGTACAGTTTACTTGTTCAGTTTCTTAATGGAAACAATGCAGATAAACATAAGGTCACACTTGTAGTATTCTCTTCTATATTTTCTTTATTTCCTCTCCCACTAACATTTCCTGTTTCTTTTTCATTAAGAACTTTCTAGGGGTCTAATTTATGAATAGTTATTCTAACTGAAAGATTTGAGATTTATTTATTTATTTTTGTTTGTTTGTTTGTTTGTTTTGGTGGCACTGGGGTTTCATCTCAGGATCTTGCATTTGCCAGGCAAGCACGTATTCCACTGAGCTATCTCCCCAGCCCCAAATATTTTTTAAATAGTAGTTAACTGCTTAAATTATTTCCATGTTTTATAATTGCTTTAATAAAACCTCAAGATATGAACTAAACATAAATTATTTTTACTCATATAAAGTTTTACGTGTTTTAATTGTTTAGTCTGTTTTCTATCGTTTGTATGTTTGTTTGCTTTTCTAGCACCAGGGATTGAATTGAAGGTCTTCACACTGATCAAAATCTGTAAGCTCGTTTTTTCATTTCAAGATAGTGTTAAAATAAAATAGTTCAAACACAAGTTTCCAAAATAATATTATTTAAATAAAACAGTGCCTTCAAAATTTCTTCAAGGTATCTTCATGATTAAAAGACTTTCAGGTAGCTATAGTAATAAGGTGAGGGTTGCTATGAGCATTAAATTAACCTGTGTTCTATTGATTCACAGTGGGTGTGATCATTAAGGTAATCATGTATTTCTGACATTCTTTTCCTTTGTTTTCCTTTTGTTATGATGCTTGTGCAGTGCATAATAATCACATTCGCTGTCACCTGGACTCTGCGTACAGCTTCCTTCATATTCTTATGTAAAATCATTTAATCCAAATAATGAATTCTTACACTATTTGTAAAACATTCTTGAATTGCATTTAAAAGGACCAACAGCTGTGGGAAGGAACTGAATGTTTTGCAGTTTTCAGACAATAGTAGAAAAGAAGGCAGTTTGGTTAAATGTATAAATTTGACCATAGTCTTTGACTCCTTTTACAGAGCATTGTTAAAACTTTGGTTGGCTCTGGAATACCCAATTTGAAGCTATTTTTTATTTAGTCACAGTAGTTGCCTTCTACCAAAAAAAGTGATTTACCGGGAGACATTGAGAAGTGTGTGTGTGTGTGTGTGTGTGTGTGTGTGTGTGTGTGTGTGTGTGTGTTCTTAAATTAAGCCATAGTAATTAAGCTTATGGCTCCCACACCCAATGTTAGTAAGATGTGCTTAGCTCTAAGTCCAGATGTCCTTAGTGATTTGCAGAAATGACTGTCATTCAGCAGTTTCAAAATTCCTTTCTAAGAATACTGCTCTCCTCATTTTACCAGTATTTCTCCTTTCTCCCTTTTGAAACCCTTTGAACAAAGGGGATATTAAGAAAAGACATGTGTGAATCTCCATGAAGGACAATTACAAGTTAATTGATTTAAACATACTTCCTTGTTCCTATGGCTTCCAAAATACATCTGTGACCACACTCCAGAGGTCTGCCTGGAACATAGGATGCTAAGAAAATCTACTGTAAAATATCCAATAAAGTGAAAAGGATGGAAAATAAATACTACCTAAAGTAGTTATATTTCACAAAGACAATTGTGTAGAACTCTTTCAAATGTAAAGCAGTTCCATTTTAGACATGATTATTTCTTCTGGGTGCTAGTAATCATCTGAATAGCAGTTATTGCTTCTTAATAATGACCATTATAGTCTCTTGTTCAGTTCTTCTATCCTCAGACACAATGTTCAGAATGTCAAGGTTGACTGTGTCATGAATAATTCAAAATGATCAATTCCTGAATTGCCATTCTTGGGCCAGGGGTGGGTTAGTATTGAAACTAGTTCACAGAGTAGTTCGCTATAATATAGCTGAAAAGAAATCAGGATTCTAGGGTTTTTTTCTTTCTTTTTCTACTAGTAACGTTGTAAAAAGAAGGAAAGATACTGTGACCCAAAGTAGGTGGATTTTCTTAGAGAAAAATGCTTTCAACCATTATGGTACAAAGCAGTCAATGTGATTTTTATACAAACAATTCTACTGTTAGATATTCACGTTTTCCTCCCCAGATTTCCCTTTTAGGCAAGACATCCTGGCAATGTTTCTATGACCATTTTCTCAACCAAAAGTCTGTAGTTATGGTTCCAGGCTCAGCAACTAAAAAAAGCACTTATTGAGAAAGAAACCATTTCCAATAAAAGCAACAGGGTTTGAGTGGAGTGGGCAAAGCCCATTTCTGTTTTGTATAACTGCCTAGGTTCTAACAGTTTTTTTTTTTTAAATATATATTTTTTTCTGAATAGATTGAAAGGCTCCTTTTTACTTCTGAGCAATAGCAATGCAGTCCAGTGAAAACAGCCAAGTGTCTTTCTGTATAAGCTTGCAATTTCCTTTTATGCTAAGGTTATTTTGGAAACAAAAGCCAGTTATAAATCTAAGAAAACTATTAGGTCTTTTCCTGTTTTAGTCCTTCAGGCTCAATCAGTCCTGTAGCTTTTAATCAAGGCAATTTGAGAACAATGAATCTAATAAGTTTTATCAACATTTAATATCTAGGGTTAGGTTAACCACAAAACGTATTGATTAACCTAACCATATTTTTAAAACAGGTAAAAAATCATGTTGAATATATAAAATGTTAAAATGAGAAGATTATTACAAAATGAAGTTATCGAGAGGTTTTTTTTTTTTTTTTTCCATATTCTGAGGCAGAATTCAATGCAAAGGATCCAGGAAGGCCAGTCCATCACTTTAGCTTAAAAAGATAATATCCAGAGAAACTTATTTGTGGTAAGAATTCTATCTACATTTCTTTATGCTATACTATTTTTTCTCTTAAGACCAAACCACTTTGAATGGGGGGGGAAATATTGCTTTCTACCTGCTGAGATCATCCACAGTTTCACAGTCCGCTGAGCAGGAACTGATTGGTGTGTTCATAGATGTGGCATCCATAAAGTTTCAAGGAAAGATGAATCACAAAGAATGTTGTATAACCTAGGAGGATGCTATGTTCTTAATAAGGAGGGATAATTCCCACTAGAAGAAGGCACTATTGGTTGATCCAGGTAGATACAGCATGTGTAAAGTGGTAGATATTCATGATGAGGTAAGTGATTAGCATTGTAGCTAGAATATACTTGAAACATAATCTTCTAAAATTAGGTTGTTTTGAAAAATCTGCAAAACCAATCAATTCAATAGCTAAGGATGTTTTCTGCTTTGAAAGTCTAATTTAGTCATGAAAATATGTTTCACAACTACTATGATAATTATTGTCAGGAATTTTGAAAATCTTGACTCCCATTCTTGGCATGATGCCAATACATGGGGCAGATGAATTCATAAATTATGCAAATGTACTAATTTTGCCTCTTAATAAGTCTAGGAATTTAAGAAGTGACAATAATTTTAAAAGAACAGTACATATTGTAATTAATACAGCCATCTATTATTGTGTTAACTGTGTCTAAACTTATAAAATTGTAGAAGTACATATAGACAAAGCTAAAGATTAGATGATACAGACATATAGATATAGATTAGATATAGATTAAATATAGACAGATACAGATACATATGTTGTAGCGGTTGATGCATCGTGCCCATTTGAGAAGTTAAAAGCTTAAGTAAATTAGCTCAGAAATTCCACATCCTAGGACATCGTGCCCCTCCTAGGGCATGTAAGTCCCGTCTCTTGGCCATAGGGGGCCTGCTCTAGAGTAACTCAGCACAGAAGGACATATAAAGAGACTGGAGGAAGAATGACTGGTGTCACTTCCTCAGAGGAGCTCTTGTCTTTGCAGTCAGCATTGAAGAAAGGGAGCGAATCTTGCAAGAAGCTGCAGCTGCTTCTCCCTGTTTTTTTTTTTTTTTTCCTTTCTGTTTTCTGCTGTCAGAAACTGCTGCCCACTGCCATGTACCTGGCTGCCTTGGATGCTGTAGTGTATGGATTGAAAACTCCACTTGGATCTAAATAAATAGGGCCAGGAGATGGTTTAGCAGTAAAGCGCCTGCTTAGGAAAGCTTAGGCAACTGGAGGGGACAGCGTTCGATCCCCAGCACTACATGCTGTGCCAGCCCCACCCCCAGGGCAGGCTGAGCCAGCCATAAAAAAATAGAATAAAATAAAAATAAGTTTAAAAAAATAAAAATAAATAAACATTTCTATCCTTAATTTTGAGTGTTGTATGTTGTGTCAGGTATTTTGAGTATTGAGTATTTTGTCCCAGCAATACAGAAATTGGTACCTACAAGTGAAGTTGTTGCTATGATTACCTGAAGATGTTGTTCAAGGTGTTTGGGAATGGCTTATGGGAAGAGAAAGAAAGGTTTGGAGATATTGCCTGAAAGACACCAAAGCTAGCTACAAAGAAAAGCCATGGGAGTTAAAAGCAAAAGTGCCCTAGCAGCGAAGCAGCATGGAGCTCTTAATTTGCCACAGACTGTTGTGGTTGTTCCACATGGAAATGGAGAATTTAATGTTTGCCCTTCTGGATTTTGTCCTTGTTCTTGTTCCACTTCTCCTGTTTGTAACTTTTGGAATGGTAACGTTTATTTCATGCCTTGGACTGGTAGAAGTGTTTAACTTTTCATTTGTACAGGAGCTCACCGCTACAAGTTTGTCTTAGACCTTAGAACAGACTGGGACTAGTACATTTTAGTAATGCTGAAACATTTAGGATTTTGCCAGATCTTGCAGATAGACTAAGTCCCTTTTGCATTGAGGTATGTGATTCCTTGGGGTGCCAAGGATAAAATAGTGTGATTTTCATGTAATATAATGTTGATAGGCTTGACAGTAATCCTGAATGTTAGTTAAACCTGTGTTGTAATGTTAAGTTGTGAAACTAGTAATAAGCATGCCTTTATATCTGGAGAGCGGTTTGAAGAAATATGTCTAGCTGCCAAGTTGACAACGGGTGGAGCATAGTGACTGATACATTGTGTTGACTTGAGAAGTTAAAAGCTTAACTAAATCAGCTCAGTGATTCCATACAATAGGGCATGGTGGCCCCTCCTGTGGGTGTGAGCCCCTCCCTAGGGAGTTGAGAGCTCATCCTAGAGTGACTCAGCAGAAAAAAATGGTATATAGAACAGTGGACTAAGGATGGTTGGTGCTACTTCCTCAGAGGAGTTTTGATCTCCGAAGTCAGCAGGTAAGGAAGGGAGAAAGCAACTGAAGCTGGGTCTCCTCCTTTTGTTTTGCTGTTTTTTACTGCCATGAACTGCTGCCCTCTGCTATGCATCAGGCTGCCTTGGAGCCAGTGGAGTATGCACTGAAACCTCCACTAACTGTGAGCTAGACGAACCTTTCCTTCATTAATTTTGGTTGCTGTGTGTTTTGTTCCAGTGAGAACTGAAAAGTAACCAAGACATATATACATGTATGCTACATTTCACATTTTTTTTCTTTCCACAACCCAAAAAGTTATATATTATTATCTAAAATTTAATTATGAGCTAAATGAAACCCAATGAGGCAAAAATAATTATCTCAAGTCATCTAAGATTATGTTAGGATTTAACTTTTATCAATCAATGTCATATCCTGTGTTCTTCTAACCATGTAAAATACACTACCTCCCAACATACTTTTAACATAATTCAAAACAGATCTATCCCTCATATCTCATGGATCCTTTATTTGTTTTTCTTCTCAAAAAAGCATTTTAAAAGGAATATTCTGTGGGATAATAACAAATTTTGCATATAAAAGTGAAATTAATCCAAAAGAAGATGTGTCCTTGTAGCTGAGTCAACAAATATTATTAGTAAGTACATAATTAAATTCCAGAGGAAATAATGTGAGCAACAGCAAACGTCTTTTTAAAACTTAGAGAATACTCAAGAAAAGCTCACAAAGTTAAGTAATGCAAGACAAGTAATATATACCACTAAATAGAAAGCAAATTTACCACTTTTAAGCTGCTTTATCATTACTGGCCAACATATACCCACAGGTTGCTTGATGGCAGAACATTGTTAGGGACCTCACATTTACTTGGCATCACTAATAAAATGTCCTTCATAATCTCTCACTGAAAAAGATGAGATGATTTCTTAACTCTCTTCAGGTGACCGACATTGTCTGTATATTCCAATCCCAAGGTAAAGCATGTCTCTACATTTCATGTTACAGAGTAAGGCCATAGTGTACAATTGTTTGTTGTTTTGTGTCCAAGTGTATCCCATATTGATGGTGTGACTTCAATTACTTCCTCAGATTCATTTACCAAAGTGGTCCATGGAGAAGGGAAGGAGAGGAAAGGGAGACATGAGAAGAGTGAGATGAGGAGGAGGAAGAGAGGGAGGGGAAGAGGAAGAGGAAGAGGAAGAGAAAAGAGAGACAAAGCCTTAAAACTTCTTTTTGTTTTCTTTCTCTTTGGATGAATGTGTATAAATATGTGTCACTGTCCCTGTAATTAAAGAAATTATGCTAGGGATTTGGAATATAAAGTGCTACACTGGCCATTCTCCAACCTTCCCCTTTTTGTCTGTATGGAGCTAGGCAGGAAAACATCATCTGACATAATCCCTAGGCTTTGAATGTAGGTTGTAGGGCTCTCTATGAGATGTGCTTTTCTGTGTCCTGGGAGGGACCAGTGGACTCCACCCAGGCTGTGCTGGGCTCCTTGCCTGCCTTCCAGTTCATTATCACTGGCTTGTGAGCTTTCTGTGCAGTCACTCCTACACTACTGGCCATTCCTCATCATCTTAACCATAACATACACTGTTTTTCCTGGATTTGCATGATGTTAAAACTTTAGTTCTGTGAATCATTTGTGCTTTTCTCTTATAAATCTGTCTTTTTCCATAAAAGTGTTGGCTGTGATCTTACGATGGGTAAGGATTTTTTTCTTTCTCTCTCTGCTATTATCTGTACCTATTTAAAATGCAAAACTACGTAAATAAAAGCCTTTCAAAATTTGTGAGAAAAGCTACAAATTCAGGGTAAATGGGTGCTACAAATTTTACAAAAGCAATCTCTTTTAGTTTTCTGTGTTAATCTTATTGAAATGGTAAATGAATAAATAACATTTTTCTCTGTTCTAAATATTTTAGTTGCAATAAATATCAATTTGACATAACATTTTTCCCATTACTAATCAATTATCAACACTGATAGTGTTTCCCTTGGTAGTATTCCCTACTAATAATGAATTGCTAAAATTTTATTGGTATCTTCAGTACATTGAGACCTACAAGTAAGTGATAGCTTGATGTCTTCAGAAAGTTTGCCAAGACATGCTGGCTGGCCCAGCATTAATGACTTTCAGATGTTGAGCCAATTTTTCTTCTTCTTCCTCTTCTTCTTCTTCCTCTTCTTCTTCTTCTTCTTCTTCTTCTTCTTCTTCTTCTTCTTCTTCTTCTTCTTCTTCTTCTTCTTCTTCTTCAACTTTATTTAAAGTTAAAGTTCCAGTGGTTGCCTAAGCTTGCTTAAGCAGGCACTTTAGACCACTGAGCTATCTCACTGGCCCTAAAACATAAAACCATGAGAAATGTAAGTTTCAAACCATTTAGTCCAAAGAGTAATTACATAAAAGAAAAAACCTGAGTGGTAGAGGTGGAAAAATTGTGTGAGAGAAGGTTGGAAATCTAACCAGCTGTCACTGGTTCCTGATAGGTGACCAACTAGAAAGGAGAAAAGATCATGCAATTAAGAGAATACTACAAATTTATAAATAATGTAAGCGTGAACTTAAGGGCAGTAGCAAAAATATTGGCAGTAACTCAATTCGTTCAAATACAAATAAAGCCTGCTACTGGATAGTGTATAAAATCAATATAAATTGATTGAAAAAATGACAAACTAAAGTTATTCAAAATTACTTTTTCTTTTTTTTTTAAGTTAGCATGGAGCCACCAAATTTCTTAAGATGATTACAGTTAAAATTGTTCTAAAATTAGATTTAAGTCAACTAGGCTGGAGATTGTCTAGAAGTCTCTGTTGAAGTCACTGTTTTGATATTAGAGTAAAATGGAAAAGACCAAAGTATTATATTAACATTTTTTATTTTCTTACTGATAATTACAGTAATAAGGGCCTGGCAGGATGGCTCAGTGGTCTAAAGTGCCTGCTTAGGAAAGCTTAGGCGGCTGCAAGGTACCGATGTTCGATCCCTGGCACCACATGTTGCACCAGCCCTGCGTCAGGGCAGGCTGAGCCAGCCATAAAAATAAATAAATAAACAAACAAACAAAAGTTCTGAAACAGGGAAGAAAAATAAAAAATAAAAATAAATTACAGTAATAATAGTAATTTAAATATTAGCTTGCTGTGAACTCTAAATTGAGTTAAATTTCTATGTAATGGAAGGCAATTGTTTTCCTTGCTTTTTTCTGTATTTTAGGGTACAGTCTACATGGTGTACAGGGTCTCACTATGTATATCAGACTCATTGTGAGTTTCCTGTTTATGGCCTCCCAAATGCTGGGATTACAGGCATGTTCCATCCACTGTGCCCAGTCTCAGTTGCCTTCTCAGAGAATCCCGGAGATGGAGACTAGCATGGCATGCTGGGGGATCAAATCCTGGCCAAAGTGTTCTGCCTAAGCAGGCGCTTTAGTCTGCTGAACTATAAGGCCAGCCCTGATTTTCCATACTGATAGAAAGATTTCTTAAGGCCAGTGAGACAGCTCAGCAGAATAAGTGCTTCCTTAGGCAAGTGTACAGACTGGGATTCAATCCTGCAGCATTGCATGCCACACTGGCAACACCCTCCCCCAGGCCCACTGAGCCAGCAACTCAGTCTGGGTGTGGTGGTCCACACCTGTAGTCCCAGCACTGGGGAGACTGAATACAGGAGTATCACTACAACTATGAGCTTCATACTGAGATCTTGCACCAAATACATAAAAAAGAAGACAAGAGAAAAAGATTTCTTCCTTGAATTACTATATTGTTCATATATATTTCTATAGAAAGAGCCTGAAATTTCTCCATACTGCTTTCTAGTGAAAAATGAAAATCTCTGATCACACTTACATGTTCCTTGGTAAAAATTCTGTACCATTTTATTCTTTAAGACAGATATTCCAAGAACAAGATTCTATGACAATACATAGATGTATATAATTTTTAAATGTGTAAAATGATATAAAAAAACTCAAGATGTAGAGAGCTTAAAATTATAAGTACCTAAATAAAATGAAGAAAGGACAAATTTAAATTTAAAGAACTAGCCAAATAAGACAATTAAATATTATTCTAGATATACGAAGCTGAAACGTACTAATTTATCTTCATTCACTTATAGTTGATAAAATGAATGCTATCAGAAGAAATAGCTTAAATATTTTTGTCTTGTTCCCAAATAAAAAAACCCTGTATTTTTCCAATGTTTTACACAATAAAATTTATTAATGTGATAAAACTCTAACAAGGCAGTGCAATAAACAGGAATTATATGTATAAATAAGAACATTTTTTGTCTTTAGGATTTAGTAGTTTGTAAACGCAAGTAATGATACAGAGTATACTACTAATTCTTTACAGAATTAAGCCAAGTTATTAACAGAGTAGAACTATAGAATGTAGGAGACTAGGTGCATAGGGAAAGATTGTTTTCTTTCAATTTTAATGCTTGTTATTTCAAAAGGAAATTTTGTACAGTATAATGCTCCCCTGAAAGTTGCAAAATATTTAACCACGAGGCTAATACCACCTTTATTAAAGTTTGCAGATAAATTTTGACCAAGTTTCAGGTCAGCAGGGATCAAAGAGATTGTTACAAGTGTGCCTGTCACTAGATAGATGTGTACCAAATTGGAATTGTCATCAACATTCAATGATAAATAATTATATTCAAAGATAATCTTCATTAACATTTTTGTTACCAAAAAGGCCTAACAAAGGTACATATTTAAAATTTGTCATTGGGTCACATATTCCAACGTAGCACCAATTTTAAGAGCTACTGTAATGAACAGCATTATTCATTCAATTTAGATCTGGCAATTAAAGGCAACCCTGTCTTGTTATTTTGAATTCATTGAAATAAACTTGAGAATATCTGTAACTCTGAGAAATTAAACATAACAGAGTTATTCTTTCTTTTTAAACGTCTCATTTTATAATATAGGATTACTAAAATTATTATCACTTGTTAATTATGTACGAGTGAGTTATTAAGGATCTATTTATTTAAGCTTAAGGGGTGAATAGCTTGTTTTATAATTGTTTAGTTTTAAAGCATATGTTTTAAATAATGAGCATCTAACCTAGCGTGTCTTATGGTGGTGTCTTATTTAACTGCTGTCATTAACTAAATAGCAATTATGAAAAACATATTCAAGGAATTAGAATTATTGCTTTACAAAAACTATGTGCTATGGTAGTTTAAGTTCATGTGTCATTTTTTTTTCTCTTGGAAAACAGCAGGGCATATTCATACTACCTCTCTTATTCTATTACATTGCTCAGTTTCAGGCAGCTCTCCCCTCGAAAATTAAAATTCAATAAGTGGTCCAAATTGAGCAGAGGCTTTTTACAGACAGACATGCCCATTGTCCAAAAGGAGACCTTGGCTTTTGTTTAGAGCAGAGATGTCAGGCCTCTTTCATGATGTTTCCAGTTTCCCTTCCACCTCCCACTCTAAGCTCGCCAAAGGCATAAGTTCCTATTTGTGCTGCCTTGTACCCCAGTGCTCGAGAGAATGACGTGTTATTTTGTTTCTTACAACCACAGATTCCTTTTCCCAGTGCCATGCCTACTACTGAGACTTCTCAATGTAAATGAAATTTGAAACAAAATACAAAAAAGACAACCACCACTTTCTGACGAGCACCAGGGGCAGAGAAAGTGGGGAAAGTAATGGATGATTGAGTACTATGGATCAGGACTTTCACTCGTTTCTGTAAGTATTCATAGAGTTTTCTCTTATTATCTGTAGGACAGCAAAAGCCGGAGACAGCTGAATCTCATATAAGTGAGAACATATTGCACATAACCAGAACGTATCTCTCATATATTTCTATATTAACTTTAGATGTCTTACTACATTTACACAGTGTTATAAATTGTTGTTCTGCTGTACCATTTAGCAATAATCACAAGAAAGTAAGTCTCCTCATAATCAATATAGTTGCAAAAGATTTGATTCCTCACAAAAGGACAAGTGATACAAATGTTATGTGCAAAAAGCTTCAACATTTGTTTACTGGATTGAGATAGAGGTGACTGCTCAAGAAGGACCATAAATAGGTTCTCTGTGCTGAGATCAGGTACCTCGAGGTCTTAGCCAGATGGAAGCAGATGATGCTTTTCTCCAACCATAATGCAACACACTTTTACCAATAGGGTGAATAAGGATGAAACTGCATCTTCCCCCAAAGTCTTTTCAGTTAAGCTTTCAGATTGTCAACCACCTTCGTTCACTATTGAGACTTTGAGCCTAAAAAGGAGTTAAACTACCTGTACTGCTATCCAACAAAACTATTAGACACATGGGCATGGTTTTAAACCACTACATTTGAGTTTAGAGTTTGAAAATTTCAAAATATGGTGACATATTGCATTTTTACACCAAATTATAAACAATGATGTTTTTTTCATTGCTTTTTAGACCTGTGTTGTGTTTGAGGTTTTGCAATGGGCATATTATAATATAGGACACATTTTGTAAGGTTATTTTTTTGTGTGTGTGGACCCAGGGATTGAAGTCAGACCTTTGTGTTTGCCAGACAATGTAAGATTGTTTTATGATGAATACTCTAAAGAATCATATACAAAGAGTACAGGACATGTGTTCATAGACTAAAGAGCAAAGAATCCAGCCAATGGCCTAGATTCTATAACGTCCCACATGTGTCCAACTAAAGACCTAGAGTGTGTAGCAATGCTTCCCACAAATCCAACTGGAGGTCTAGAAAACCATGACAGTGTCTTATGCATGCCTGTTTCATGGATCTGTGGATAGAAGCCCCAAAGGTCAGTGGTGGGAGCTAGACAATCTGTGCTGTCGGGATGAAGGATCTGTTCTAGCAGGCTGAAGGATCTGATCTGGAGCCACGAAGCAATGTACAAATATCCAGAGTTCTCTGAAAAAATAGCACAGCTATTATCAGTGACCTAGATGTCCTGAGCTCCTCCAGTGATGAGGACATTTGGGTTCACGTTAGGAAAGCCAGCAAGTATTTAAAAAAACACTGAGTCTCATTCATTTATTAATAAGGTGGTTATATGACATTCACAGAATCGCTCCTACAAATACTGTATTAAACCACCAATTGGTTTACACTTATCTATCTTTTATTCCCTCTTTTACATATTTCAGTCTCCAAGTGACTGAGCTCTACATCATCTTCCTCTCTGGAGCCAGGAGGCAATACTCAAAGTAAGGATCAGAGCTTCCCTAAAGTGAACTGTAGCTATTTTCAGAGATAGTAAGGTCCTGAGCTCCTTTGACAATGAGAACCACCATGTTCATCAATAAAACCAGCATGATAAGCTCCTCTAAAGGAACCAAGAGCTCTTTACAGCATCTGTAACAGCTTCCAACAGCTCCGCAAATACTACTCTTCTTTTTCATTTCTGCCCCTTATGCTACTGGCAACAATCATCAGATTGACCTCCCACACCCAGCACCATGCCTGTTTAGTTCAACTTGGAGTAATAAGTTGACTATCAGTTGTCAATCCAATGCAACCTGCTGACTTAAGCCTTTCACAATTATTTGAGTAGTAACATCAAGCAGTGAATTGGATGTTTTTATTTGAAATCTAAAGATGATGGGTGCCAATTGATTGATGAAGCGTATTTAAAAATTTGAAAGTAGACTTGATTACTTAGGGAGAAAAGTAAATAAAGATGAGTTACCAATTATAAGCTATGTGCTACCCAGAATTTAAAGTTTCGCAATGAAAAAGTCAGGTCTCATGAAAATAAAAAGCAGCTGCCTAGGAAAACAAGCAAAATAAAATGTGGGGTCATATATATTATTTCAAGATGCATGAATATATTAATAGTGGTTGAGAATTACTTATTTTATTTTAATATGAAAAGGTATTCAAGAACAGTGGCAATAGTGTGAGAAGCAGTGAAAGCAACCTGAAATATGTAAAAGAGGGAATAAAAGATAGATAAGTGTAAACCAATTGGTGGTTTAATACAGTATTTGTAGGAGCGATTCTGTGAATGTGTCATCTAACCACCTTATTAGTAAATGAATGAGACTCAGTGTTTTTTTTAAATACTTGTTTACTTTGTAATGCTTAGAAATATTTTTGAGCAAGTACAAAACATTGGTATAGTGAAACAAGCCTTAAAAATGTTTCCATTTTGACATTCTGCACTCCTGTTATTCTTTGATCTTTAAAAAGTCATAAGATTTGCCTGAACCACAAGGAACTGAAGGATACTAGAAAAATAATATAATATATACCTTAAACTATTTCTGTGGGATTAAAAGAAGTTATACCAGCATCACACATAGTAGTTATTCAATCAAATGTTAGTTTATGCACACACATAGCAGAAAACACTTTATGAAGTAATTCAAGTCATTTTTTAAAATTTATTTATTTTTTTCTTGTTTCAGAACCTTTATTTGTTTACTCACTTATTTTTATGGCTAGCTCAGCTCGCCCCAAGGGCAGGGCTGGCACAGCATGTGGTGCCGGGGATTGAACTGCGGTCCCTGAAGCCACCCAAGCTTTCCCAAGCAGGCGCTTTAGACCACCGAGCCATCCCGCCAGGCCCTCAAGTCATTTGTGTTCCTGGTATGACTTGCACTAATATTTTGCATTGCATAAATAACAACAAAACCTAAATTCAATTTCTTTCAATACTTTCTGACACTTAAGTTATATATCTTTTTTAACCCATATAGACACATGCAACAAGTCTAAGGTAGATGAGTTTCCTAATTTCTAGATTTCTCAGAATATATTTCAAATTCTAAAACATACTAGATATTTAGCTTATAAATGTGATATTGATCGTAAGAACATTTTCTTTTGCACTTAAAGTTTTGTTTTAGCACATATTATCCTCAGAGCAATTAGCTTTTGAAAAAACAGTAATAAAATTTTGAAAGATGAACAGATTAAGCTAGTCCTTGATACAGTAGCAAACACTTAGTAAAATAAGTAGGAATTCTTTAGAAATGTAGAATAACTATTAGACAAATATGCATCAGGAAAACTCAACAACAAAATTTCTGGAACTCTAGAAAATTTTTCTATGAAATCTTTGGGCTAAAATAGCTAAAAAATTTAAACTATTGTAGCTCATCTATTTAGAACTTTCAGTATCTTGAAACATTTTTTTTTCTTTCCTTTTTTTTTTTTTTTTTTTTTTTTTTTTTTTTTTTTTTTTTTTTTTTTTTTTTTTTTTTTTTTTTTTTTTTGGTATTTTAGTACGGGTCTACTGGGTCTACAGGATCTCATTATGTAGATTGGACTTATAGTACTTCATCTTTGTTCAGCCTTCCTAGAGCTGGGATTATAGGCATGTGGTGCCATGTCCAGCCTCAGTCGCCATCTCATTGCTCCTTGGGGCAAGTCTGACATGGCGTGCCGGGTATTGAAGCCCAGGCCCTGCATCTGCCTAAGCAAGCACTTTCATCTGCTGAACTGTTTGGCCGGCCCTTGGTACCCTTGGTAACTTCTTAAGAAGTTGATACCATCCTAGAGGTTATTAACATATCTAGAATCAAAAAGGAATACAAGAAGTGACTAATTTCTTTGTTTACTAGAGGAGTAAAATGATTCCTTTTCCCTTTTTAAAATTTCACCATCATTTGAAGCAGCTAACACTGATTTTTTAACCATTCCAATCCATGTGAAATGTTCCTGATTTCACAATACTGAGTCAGAGCATTTATTAATGTCACCCTTATAGTGCCAATATAGCAAAGATTATTATATACATGTAAAATGAAGATTTAAAATGATATGCACCATTTATTAGTAAGTTAAGAGAAAGCTCAAAATCTCTTCTAGGAAAAATTCTCGATATTCTTATTCATAAACCACTCATCACCCAGCTTGAATGTATTGTTGCAGGTGTGGGGACCTAGGAATAAGCTCAGGTACCAAACTGTACTACAGCAATGCAAAGAAAACTATTTTTATTTGCCATACATCATAATTTTGCTATTGTTTCAGTTTATGTGTAATCACTTAATGAGATATCCAATAACTCAAAGCAACAGTCTAGATCCGTTCATTCAACAAATGGCCATCAAATGTAGACAATGTTCCAAGCACCAGGAAACCTGAAACAACACAGGTGGGAACAACTCACCCCTAGGATGACCACAGTCCATTTCACCAGTCTGCAAGGATGGAGATTTTTATTTTTATTTTTATTTTTATTATTATT